>VXBJ01004046.1:2345941-2407680 GCA_013400055.1 Nycticryphes semicollaris
CCCTTCAAAACAAAAAAAAAAAAAAAAAGTCATTTAGGCCATTCTCTGCAGCAGAACATTGACAACCTAATTTCAAAATAGGCAGTCAGATTTTGCTGATCTGGCTATTACTGAGGGTACTTCCATTGTTCAGCTCCTCAACCTTTCTGTATAGAGAAAAAAAATGTAAATTCTTTCTATCTTTCAGCAGATGCAGCCTAAGATACAGACAGGAGCTGCATCTAACCCATAGTAGCAGACAACCACGGGCCAGCTAGGGCCGACGATGCTGACTCACATCCTGAAGGCAACGAGGACATGTTGAACACAAGGCTGCTTGCTTCTCTCACAAGGAACTGTTTGTCATTTCTAGTCAGAAAGTTGCCTCCTGTGACTTTGTCCACCCTATGTAGCGCCTGAGGCTTTCACATACTCATCTGCTATTGCCCGTTACTGTCTGTGATTTCATATCCAGCAACTATTTAACTGCATTGCTCTAGGTCATGGGGGGTTTGGTATCAGTACATAGGATGAGAAGCATATGCAAAGATGCCTCAGCTTTGCTTTACTCCTTCACAAAATGGCTTAAAGAGGAAAAGGTAAACCTTGTCACTACCTGACCAAACCCTTTTGCAGGGAAAAATATATTGTATCTCTCTCTGGTGATGCCCACATGTTCTTATCAATGATCTTTTGCTGTGTTCAGACCTTCATCCTCAGAATCAGGATGAAGGTAGCATGAAGGAATTCTGTTTGTGTTTACATTATGTCTTTTCTTATTTGGTTCTGTATCAGTTATATACTGATTGCCTCTTGTATTCCCAATTTTAGTATAATGAATTCTACATTATTTTTGGGGGGAAAAAATGATACTTTTTGCCCCCAAATTAAGTAAAAAATACATGACAAGAGTTCAACAGGGCTAATCACTGGAAAAAGCAAGATCTGGGGTGATAGGAGGCAACATTTGCATGACTCAAGAAGGAGTAGAAATTTCTACAGGGCATAGATCCATGAGTCAGAACCACATATAGAAAATAAGCAACAGAAACATTTTGATTTATAGAGATATAATTCTATTGAGAGTTTCTGTTAACTGGACCATAAACCATCTGAAATTCACTCCTGTGGTTTATAACGTCACTGCAACCTCTTGTTATAGTCCATTATGCATCTTTATTTTCCCTCATATTCTCATACGCACACAAATGTAGGAGTCTGCAGGACATGAAGGATTAGTTAAACACTGAAAGGATCTATTTTATCATATATTTAATCACATGCTGTTTAAAAGCATTTTACTTCAAGACATTACGTGAAGAAAAAAGCATTTCAAAATCTCAATAACAAAATAGTCCACCAGTCAACATATAACAGTTGTAGTATTTTCTATGTAAATTAAATTAGCTGATGGCTGAGAATAGGATTTTCAAAATCCTCTAAGCACCAGATCTGAACAAATAGAGGAAAAGCTAAATTAACCTGCTTAATTCTGAGTATACTAGAATACAAATTGACAGAATTATGCAGAGTACATACACACGGGAGCACACACACCCCCCACACAGAGGCAAACCCTTTTTTTTCCCCCTTTATGAAACTAGTACCTTGCTGTATTGGGTTGCTTAGGAGACTCTGATCCAAAGAGTTATCTCAGCAGGATTATGTAAACTCCCGACAGGTCTACCAAGGCTGGGTACATCAAAGATAGAGGCCAGACAGAAATTTCTCTCTTGATTCTTCAGGCGTGGGAGCTGGATGCAAGGCTGACCACCTTCCTCTTTAAAAATATTACTGGCTAAGTCTTCACTTTGTCTCCATGACAATTTCCATATCAGTTCCTTGGATTATTTGATAGTCCCAAATCTGTGCAACAAGCATCGGTCTGATCCTGCCTCAGCAAGGAGCTTGAGCCTTGAAGAAGCTGTTGCTCCAGAGTCACTCCATGTTATGTATAAGATTCTGGCATGTACATACAATGCTGCAAGCTGGAAAAATCAGCTCAAGTTATGAGGGAGATGGAAAATTACAGTATTGATATTCTCAGCATGAGTGGGTACAGATGGTCAGGAACAGATTGTATCAAATTGAAGAACAATAATAAAATCATGAACTACTCAGGTTCCCCAGCTGGAGGGAAAGAGAGAGTTGCACTGATTTTGAGTGACACCATGTAAAGAGCCCTGCGAGACAGACAAGGAACCACTTAACAGCAAAGGAGCAGGTACACTCTTCAAAGTAGTAGGTGAGGATGAAAAACCTTCCAAGTGCTACCATGATACAACACCACTTTCTGAAACATCTTACAGAACCTCATTAGCAGCAGCACGCCCTCATTGATGTGGCTGGGCACAAGTGGGAGAGTAAGGACAACTAATTACAGACTGAACATGACTTGGGTACCTGGAAATTGTGCACACAGCAGCTCCAATGAAGACCTCATCCAACTTTGATACCTAAATCATCCATTGATGGCAAGAACATGCTCTTCTGCCCACAAAATCACATCAGGCTGGTTGTAACAAAAACACACACATACCAGGTTTTAACCTGCAGAATTTTTTATTCCTCTGAATGTTTGGTCATGTAAGTTGTATGTGTCAACAGTGAGTATAACATATGTGCTGTCATCAAGCAAATACATTTAAAGAAAATACTTACAGAGGCAGCAAATAAGAAAACCGCCACCTGAAGTATATGGAATTCAAATGTCAGCTCTTAAAAAACATTTTTTCACAGACAGGCATAAGTTCAGCTTTCACGTAAACACATTTTAATAAAACACATTAGCAGAACCAAGATTTTTCTGCTATTTTTCAATGGCTAGAAAAAGGAAGGTTGTGTCACTGTGATGCTAGTGGCATCATCAGAGACGCACCAGCAAAGCAGAACCTCCCAAATGCTCAGGCCAAAATACCACTAAAAATCTAAAAAGGGAATAAATGCTTATGAAAAGACAATCACATTGGCAGGCAGCAAAAAGGGGCTCCTGAGGATTGTCTTCCAACCACAAAGAGCTTGCAGGTGATTTTAATCATAGTTAGAATGAATTAATAAAAAACAAATGAGGAAATATTATTACCATCCAAAAAAACAAATTAAAGAGGGGGCTTTCACTGCATATTGAAACTGCTCTGTCACCTGTAAAAAATAAAATCCGATAATTCAAATAAGACAGTAACTATGGGAAAATTATCTTGCATTAAGCTGAAAGTAGCTTAAAAATTAAGAACTGGAAGGCACAGTACAGGGGAAAACAGATCAGATCTGCTCAAAGAAGGTAGCAAAGAGGAACACAAAATGGTGCTCCAAATCTTGAACTAAGCACAACAGAATGAGTCCACCAAAGAAGAACGTAGAAAAACCTTCAAAAAAACCTACCTGAAAGATACTTTTAGTGACTGTAAAACTGACATAGCATCACAACCCTCTCCAGAAAAGTATTCTGCATACTTGAATTGCATGTGCAACAATGCTTCCTCTTCAGGTGCTTTAAGAACAACAGATAACTTCTGGCAGCCTGATCTTATGCTGACAGGGTTTTCAGGCTGTGTGCTGTCACTGACCAACTGATGCACACCAGCAACGCATGGCACATACCAAACATATCTAGATTATGTTGACTTTCTTAAAGCTTTCAAGAGGAACTATGAATTTTTTTTGTAACCCTGTACAATATTCAGAAAAAAAATTTATGGTTTTCATTACGATACCAGATAGGCCAAGATCTCTAACGAGTTATTTTGCAGTTAATAATGAATTTACCGTGTTTTGGAGGTAATATATCTTCCAGACAGCGAAATTCTGTGGTCAGGTCACGCACGTGTAGGTCTGGACGTTGCTGATGGTATCTGCCTCCTGGAGACAGTGATAAAAAACACGCTGCTACGGAACTGTCAGAACTGAATAAAATGTCCCAAAGGCAGAAAGTCAAAAAACAAAGGTGGTGAAAACCAGTGTGACCTCAGATAATTGTATTGCTCCATAAGAGGGAAGTCTTAAGAAATGTTGTTTATTAGCTCACTTATTAAAACGGCAACTTTTACATGGTTGCATCTCTGAGTATGTGACTCAAGTGGAAAGCCTTGCTTTTCCATGGCTAGCCTCCAACAGGGAAATCTAACGCCCTCCACGACAAGCTGGGAGTCTTTTGTAGCTATGCATTAAACATATACCTGCAGGTCAGAACAGAAGGGATGGAAAACTGCTTTCGGCATCAGCATTCCCCTTGGTTACTCTGAACAAGGCAGGCCCTGTTCGTGGACTGAGCACACCTTCACGCTGCGCCCTTACAGAGGGACGTTTTCAGCAGAGTATTAACTGAAGCAGCAGTTTTGCCAAAAGATTTGGAAAACCATGAAGGCATTGGCTTGTGATAGCACATCTTAAAGGCAGCTGAACTCTTCCACTTTTGGTGATATGACAAGTGGGTTAAATTGAGACAGAAGGATAACATGAGAACCTGACTGATCTGCAGTTTCTTCCTTCAGATACCTCTCACTGAAAGACTCAACCTGTTAGTTTAGCATCCCACTGCACACCATTCCAGCTCTCCCCATCTTGTGAATAATGTTGTCGGTTACTAAACATTTTAAGAAACCTTTAATATTAAACTAAACTTTGAGCATTTAGTTCTGATCTGTTCTGCCACATCTTTCTGTGTCTGTGACCATAAATGCACCCTACTACTGCATGACTACTCAACTGAATTTTGACTTGGTCCAAAATTCACTATGACATTTCTGCAATGTACAGAGCTCAGTGAAAAAAAACTCTGTCTAGGGCAGTTCACATAAAAGACTCTCCAAAGAATAAGGTATTTGTGTTTTGAAGCAAATTACTATGCATTGTCCATAATTTAAAGAATTGTCACTGAGCCAGATTCCTGGTTTTATTCTCTTTATTCCTGGAGGAAAAAGAACATCTTCTGATTAAACCCTAGTTTCAAATCACATTTAGACACCCCATTACTGTATTAAGTTTATTCCACAGTTTGACATCAATATCATAATCCAGTTACCCACTCCATGCTGCCTTAACTTGTGATAGTAAACATTTTCTGTTCAGGATATTGTACCGCAGCCACTGGACAGCCATAACTGACAGGATTATGTAAAACCAGTGGCTTATCATGAAATGTCCTAACGCTTTCTGATGTTAAATACTCACTTGAGAGTGACGCAACTGCAAATATTGCCAGTGGTTTTGTTTGCCAAGGTTATATTTTGCCTTAAGTGATGCAAAAGAACACAGGCTCCATTCCTGAAATAGCTGGTCTATAAATATGATACCTTTAGATATCCAGCTGAGCCAATGCATCTTTTGCCTTCAGACTTAAATGCTGGATTACCCCAATTGGTGGTGAGGGGAAGTAGGTATTTTGGATATTTTGCCTTACATTCCTACAGCATAAGAGATATTGATTTTTCTCTATCGTCTACTCAAACTGAGTGAGGAAACTGCTGACACGCTCCTCCTTTTTCTATCTGTGCCTTCCAGCTCCCCCAACTCCTGCCATGCCAAACCACACCCCTTTGGCCAGTTTGCAAAACCTTGTTATATTCTGGTAATAATCTTTCCTCTTTGGCTCTCCTCTCTTCTCATCCTCCGAGCACTTTTGAGACCAGGTTTCCTTTCCCCTAATGTCCCAGACACAACACACACCACAGTGTGGATTCACAGGCATCTGCAAATTATTAAAGCCACTATAGGTTTTCCAGAGCTTAAAGATCCTTGTCTTGATGGGATTCAGGGTAATGTCCCACCAGATAATATTACATGGCAGAAATAATCTCAAGAAAGAGCTATTTCTGTTTCCTGGTTAGCAAAAGCTAAGTGATACAGCAAAGTCAAGATGACCATAGAGGAAGCAGGAATTTCTGAGGCGCTATTTCGGGAAGCAGGAATGTGAAAAGAACAAAACCAGAAGAGAAGGCCAGTCATTCCCCTGGGAAATCTGCAATCCTCTGACCAAACCAATTCTCCAAATAGGAAGCAGCATTTTCATCCTCAGGTACTAGTCAATCTCTACCCTAGATCTCAAAGTGCAGAAAACCAGCGAACAGCTGTTCTTGCAAGGCACAAGCGAAGAGAAATGAGTAATGACCTCGTGTTGCTGCTGCTGAGCCACCCAGGGCTGTTTGCCCCAGACAGTAAAAGCAGGAGTGCTCAGACCAAGACTAAGACTCTGCAGGTGTTGATAAGGTTTGGCTCCACCATGAACCAGTGGAATTTGTCTCCTGCAAGTGTTTAATGCAATGGCCCCTCCTGGCAGACCTAACAAATCTCCTATCCCTCGCTTCCTCCCACTGTTCACTTGTACCTTACGCCATTATAGCTTTTATATGCTGTTTTGCAAATTAATAGTAATTTTCAGGCTGCTGGGGAAAAAAAAAAAAACAAAAACAACCAAAAACAGTGTAATTCTACAACAAGGCTCTCAGAAAATAACCCTGACATCTTCAAATAATTCCACTCTGCTTAAGGACAAGCTACAGGCTTGGATGCCTGTCTTATAATAAATACATGAGTGCAGCACATCTACTAAATCTATATTAAATCTGTGGTTTTCTATCATATTGTGGTTTTTAATCACATTTTTACAATGACAGTCAAAATACCATCTCCATCCATTTATCTTCTTAATAATCAGCAATGCTCCTTTGTTTGTTGAAAGATCTTTGGTTTTGCCCACACAAGCCCTAAAAGTAGAAAACATGATGCAACATGCTATAAACTCCTGATCACATCCATCTACCCACTGAGAACACATCGTTTGCATCTGCTGAAACTGCTCCAAACTTGGAAAAAATGGAATCACTAACTATACTAACATTTATTATAAGAAAAAACTTATAACCCAAGAACTTTATATCCTAAAATCGACAGAGATCCCAGATCAAACTTTCAAGGCAGTCAAAAACCAGCAGCTCTGCCTTAAAGTCAATATAACAGTAATCACCTTTGAAAATAAGTCCTTATGTTTGTTTCAAATGGTGTATAAACAACATCTTCAACTCGGAGGAAATGTGTGTTTTTTCATTTAATACAATAAGGAATGACACTTTTAGCAGTTTTTAGTTGGTGGTATTTGAACTAAGATCTTTGATTTTGTCTTAAATTCTTTATGTTTCTTCTAAAGCCCAAGAAGTCCTAGGTGAGCACATCAGTCTTTTTCTTCCTAATTAAAGTCTTCAAATGTCTTCCCATCTTTCTCTTGTATAACATTGAACTCTTCAAGTTTCCCACAAGCTATTATCCACAGAAATATCTTTGACCTCAGTTACAGAACATCATTCATCTCCCTTCAAAAGTTTTTAGACTTTTACAACACCAAATAGCAGACAGGAACTTTAGGAAGGTGTTCATTTGTCCCTGGTTTTGCTCATCTTAAATCTAATTGCCCCCGTGTGCGATTCTGTCTAAACCTAGACAGATACTCAAAAAGTTACCTAGCCACCTTTCATATCACAATGCTAATTATAAAATAGAACGAAGTTTGAAATCATACTATTAATGCTTGAAGTATGGAGAAAATGTCCCCTAAAGTAAATACTTAACTCTGCCAAGTAGAGCAAGATCGGGTACACAAAGCTGTTCACCCTGCCGTAGACATCTAGGGTTGAGCAAGGTGAATTCTATTCCAGCTTGGTCTACTCTTCTTAGTCCGTTAATTAGGCTCAGAAGGCACTGCAGATGTATTTTCATCTAACAGAGTGCATTAGGTTATCTGACTAAAGGCTAAGCAAATTCAACACATGGCCACAGCAAGGATCAGAAGAACCATTAGTGAAACCCGAGCAACTGGCTCACTAGTCCTGAAAACACCAAAGGAGAAAGACAGGATCATTGTCCCTGGTGCAGTGCCCACTAAAACAAGGGTAGGAAACTGCCTAGAGGAAATTCTGCAAACTGATGAGTTACCTAAAGGTGCATGAGAGTGCTTACAGGATACAGGAGAATGAGAATTTAGGGACAGAAGAGAGAATTTGGGGTCTATGTACAATTTATTATGGGATTTATTTTTAAGGGGATTACAGCAATGTGGAAAACATACTAGGGGATATTTAGAAAAAGCACCAAAGGTGTGTAAAGGGAGGGGCCAGGGCAGACTGGAGAGAAATAAGCATGGAAAAACCCAGGATAAGGGGGGGCAGTCCCACATAGACAGCTTACCCCACACACCTCAAGGCACCAGCCTTGCGTTTCACGGCTGCAGTCCAGCTGATATTCTCATCACACCCCATTTCTAACTGGTCTGGTACACACGCACGTGTCAAGGCCAGCAAACTTCAAGTGGGACTAGGCCATGAGTACAGCAGTAGGAATATGAACCACTGGAGTAGGAGATGCTTGAAGGACTTGAGGCTCTAGAGGTAGGAAGAAGGTGGAGCTGTTAACACCGGAGCACAGCCTGGGTTCACATGGGTGCCAGGGAAGGTGCTGCTTTCTCTCTCCCCACATTGGTTTTGGGCTGGCCATGGGTTCATTGTGTGGTTTGTGTAGGTGCATGGTGTGTGCAGGTGCACACAGGTGGTGTTTGTATTGTTACGGGCTTGTGGATACAGAGTCACAGCAGCCTGGGATCCTTTGGATGGGGAAGGGAAAAATCCCCCCTGGTCCCAAAGGCTAAGGGATTCTGCTACCACCAAGCGAAGAACCCACCCGTGGACACTGGCAAAAACGCTCCTGTGGAGTTTTTTACTTAGTCTAAAAATTTCTATCTAATTCCATATAGATCTCAGAAGCCCAAGTGGCAGTTTAGCTTCCTTTAGGTATCTAGAATACACACAGAATAAAATAAATTTTATTCAAACATTTGTATCCTTACATAGCCTGCCTAAGATAAAACAGGAATAAACCACCAATGACTCCATAGATGCCTTAACATGAAACAGCTAAAATTCATCAAGACTACAAATACCGATTTAAGTATTTCTGTATCAAAGAAGTCACTTCTCTTTCAAAACAGTCTTTAAATATCTTCCCAAACTACAAATACATACAGAAATAACCTGTTTTAATCCATGGGTATGTACACACTATATTTTAGAGAACAGTCCACCATCTTTTTTTTTTTCTTTTTTAAAAATCAACCACAACAAAATTTTGAAGGCAATCATTAACAGCTTCCTTATATTTTTCATTATCTTATGCAATGTTAAGGATTTTATTCTACATACACTGAGGTATACATACACGCAGATGCATGTATCCACGGCTTTTTGCATATAATGATTTTGATAACTCCAGGTAACCACTTTAAGATGGTTAAGATGAGGCCTGATTACACCTCTCAAATCACAGAGGTGAAAAAAATAGAAATCCAAACCAACAAATAAAACAAAATTAAGAACTCCAGCTCCTTTAGTGTAATTTTAAACCATTTCAGTGATGACGCGTGAGAGACTTATATGAGCACTTTTTGCAAGCAGAGCTACCACTTGGCAACTACTATATTAAAGTAAGTTTAGAAACCCAACTCTGGGTATTGGGGCATTATGTATTTTTGGAGGATGGCCACAAAAAGCATCGAGACCAACTGTAATGGTTTCTAAAAGGGACAGATCAACAGCATGTAGCCCAACAACGTACAAATCCATGGCCAGGGATTCCCTGGACAGACAGACACAGAACACCACCTGCAAAATTCCAAACAACTGACTTCCAACCAGAAAGCTCCAACCCACACCTATACTGGTTTTACAACTAAAATGTTTCTAGAAGTCATAGCAAGACTTGATTTTGGACTTTTTCCTGGCATGCTAAGAGGATGCTCCACTTGATGGCAAGACCAAGATCTCTGAACAAGACCACACCCACTGAATCTGGAAAAGGAATTCACACCAAAATACACAGCTTCAGAGTACCCTTTCTTCAGCATGCTGTTACAACCTCTCTAGCAACATTTTTAGCCAACCTTGATCCTTTGAGTTTCTCCACTCGGGGCCCGCCTGAAAGCAACGGCGCACACAAAGGTCTTTGAACATCCTTTGGACGTGGCTGATGTAGTAGACCTCCACACCATCACCACACTGTCACCAAACTAACTTCAGAACCGAAAGCTCCCTAGTCATATTCAGAATTCTGCACCAGATGTAATGAATTCCAAGCGGCAGGATTTGTTCACACCAGAAGTTATCATGACTCAACAAATCCACAACCAACTACATCAACTCAACCTAAACTGACAAGGCTGAAAATTTTTAATCACATTCCAGGAGATTAGTCTGGTTTTGCAAATCGTGCAAGACTCGACTACAGCTGTGCCACAAGCCGTATTTTGGACTGCACACTCTCCCTCAATTTTCTCAGTGTTTCAGGGAGGAAATAAACCGTGTTTGGCACAGAGCGCGCTGTATTAGTACAACGGGCACACAGCCAGCATCAGACTATGTCCTGATGTGTTCCACTGCTGCTCAACACCCTACTTCCAGCACTTCAGATCTGCTTCTTCCTGCATCACTCCATAAGGTAAGTCATCCAGAGAGTAAAAGACACATTATAGCCTCTTATCACCAAACAGCCATAATTTTGCCGTTATCATCCAGGAATCTTGCCCAAACATTGCTGGAAGAGACAAGTGAATAAGTAAGAACTAGAAACGCATATGGATGTTAGTGCCAGCAGATACATTAAACAGGATGCTGTATGAAGGCAAGTGGTCAAAGTGCTCAATTTCCAGATTAGGAAAAATAAGTTAAACTATAAGGTTTATTCTAATTAAGTTCATAAATTTTCTTGTGCATTAGCTCGGCAGGGGTGGAGGAGTGTAGTTACAGGCTGCACAGCAGCCCAAAGGCTTAAAAAAAAAAATAAATCCTTTTTACAGAAGATGTTAAGGAACAGTTATGGTTATTAAATCTGTCATATTTCTGCAAGAGAAGCTTTCAGCATAGATGGCCTAGTCAAATTCCAGCAGAGTTTTCTGTTCACTTTAATGTCTAAAAACTGGAGGAGAAGCAGACCATTTCCCTGACAAACAGTAAAAGAAATTCAGGCTACAGGTACCTTGTGAAATGTGAAGCTTTTATTTTTTTTTAATATATATAAACCCCAAATAGAATGATTGTAATAAATCTCACCTAAGGAAGTGTCTGGGTTTTATATGTGTAATTTTCATCCAGATTTTAGAAATTTTAAATCAGCTAAAGAGAAAAGGTATTTATTCACCTATGTCTTTATTAATATTAGCAACTTCAGCAGTCTGAACTTTTGTCAAGTCATATAACAATAGTTAAGACGACAGCACAAAATTATAAATATGTTTACAGATATTTGAGAATCCTGATGAATTCTTTTTGGATGAAAAAACGGTAATATATTATGCTGTAATGCAGAATATTTGTCAGTTGGAATAATCACAATCTAGTCCATTGCCTTAAGGTCACTTGTACTTTATTAGATTTGTTAAAAAAAACAAACAATAAGCAAACCAAAAACCAAAACCAACCAGTGTAAGGACACCTGATTTTATAACTCTGTACGGAACAAAGGGTTGTTTTGCCTCTGACAAATGTGAATCTATTTCATCCTTCTTTTGTAGTAACAGTACCAAGGAATAGGATTGGAACTACTACAGGTACCCTCCACCAACTGCCAAGTTATCTGCTTATATCAAAAGGGTCAAACTCCACTGCAATACGCAGCGTCGGGGCGGTAACATCAGATGTGCCAATGGCAATAAAAGATTACAGGGCCAATTCTTACCACTGCCCAAAGCAGACGATGCCTTAAGAAATCAGAGCATGTGTACACTTGGAAGAAAAGGCCGTGTTTCAGGAGCCATATGCTGTTTTACCAATGTCCATCGGTGATTGGGTTTTTTTGTTGTTGTTTGTTTGGGTTTTTTTACAGTGGATTCAGTCATTAGTGATATTTTCTTTCATTGTGATGTTTTGTGCACGTGAAAACCATTATTTCACTACAGCCACAACATGTTTCTTCCTCTCGGGCACGAATGGCATAGATCCTGGTTTGCTGTGCTTACGACGATTCAGTTCCCTAGAAACAAAAAACAGTTCAGTAGTCAGCACAAAGATTTAACAAATACTAGCTTCCTCCTTAAGCTACTAAGGGAGATATACTACAAATTAAAAAAAAAATAAAGTTGTTCTGCTTTTATTAATCAAAAGCCAGGTACTTCCTCATTTGAGAAGGATTGCCCCTTTGAAAAATTATTTACAATTGGCTAATTTAAAAAAGTTTCAAATTGAGCCTTTTTTTGGCAACTCAGTTTACTTGTTTTTCATGTCAACAGGATTTGCTGCTCAAGTTTGTAGAATCATTTAAATGAAAAAGATGAATAAGCCCCACCATTTTTTTGTTTTACTGTTGAATTTAATGGCTACAGCAAAGCATGCCACCTTCTGCTACTTCAAATTCCAATATGGCCATAATCCAGGTGATGGAAACCACTCATCCTGGAGTCCAGCATTAAAACAAACAAACAAAAGAAAGGACAAAACCCCAAAAAAGCCTCCACACACCAAAACCAGCCCATTCTGTTTCCATTGCAACGCTGTATCATCTCATGCTTAACAGAGCACTGTGGCTTCTTCCAACATGGTGTTTGCTCCCATTTCCTCACTGAACTTTTGGGAAGCAGCCACTTCACTGCATTTTCCTTAATAATCAGAGGTTAATCAATCTTGTAGTTCAGGAGCACTTACTCAGATGTTAAAAGCAGCGCATTGTTGTTCCTCCCCCACACTGTAGCTCCATCACTCCCATACCTTGCTGCTACAGCACTGCAGTGATGCATTTCATTAAGATCAAGAGCAAGCAAAGCCAGAAGACCACGACAAAGACTTACTTTCGCCGACGAGCTTCTCTCATGATACGCTGCTCCTTGATTTGGCAAAATATACTCTTAGGCAAGTGACGGTGTTGAGCAATGCGTCTGATCTTCGGGTGATACTGGAACTTCTCCTTCAGCTTCTGATTGTAATTCATAGCTGCCTTCTCTCGTGGTGCAAGCTATGGGGAAATCACCACAGACAAGCACGTTATAAAAGAACAGGGATTTAACTGTCATGATTTGCTCTGCAAAGCAAAATTTTAACTTTTATTTCAAATGGATTTCTTCTAGCAAATGGCTATAACCCCAGGAACATCACAATTAGGGTAGGTAAGTATTAAAAACTTACAATTTCAAACATACTCCAGTGCTCAAACACAAAATATTATCATAATTTCAAAGGTCAATGAAGTAACTGAATTTTCTCCCTGATAATCACATTTTAATGTGCTGTAGAGAAAGAGGGAATGGAAATCACTGATAGAAAAACTTCTTTGATCAGAGTCTACCTGCTTTCCTAACCTACGACAATGATAAACTTCCGCTGTGAAATGAAGATTTGCAGGCATTTTAATCACTAGCCAGTGTAAGTTAAAATGCTATAAATGAATTGTCTTCATTAATAGCTTTACAGACAGCTCTTTAGGTGGCTTAAATCTTACCCAGCACCTTGATCCATTAGGAAGCACAGTACACATATCAGATTTCAAGTATTAGCTTGATTATACGGCACACAGGGAGTTCCAACTTTCATCACACAGCTAAAAATATCTTAGTATCACAAACACATAAAATACAGGTAAGACAGTATTACCTCCAAAGACTTTAATTTTATCCATGTTTAAAAATCATTTCTGAGCCACTATTAACAGCACTGAAAGCAAGAAATGCCTTTTCCTGACAGCTACCTACAGAGGATGTAATTTTTTTCCCAAAAACCCAAAAAACCAAAACATCCCAACACTTATTTATCAAAAGGTGTGGGGTAGGGGGGGAATTTGTGCGCTGTATTTTTGTTTCAAGCATGCACTGCTTCACAAGGAATATCAGTCTCTATCTGTCGTCTTCTTCCTACCCTCCTGTCCAAAATACACTCCAACTCCAGTATTCCAGACATCTTAAAACCTTTTGTATTTTTAAACAAGCAGAGGGCACAAGTCTTTTGCCCTCCCACGTTTATTTCATCCACTACTACCTGCACCTAAAGTATTAAAAGCAAACAATAGTGCAGACAACTTTATTTATTTCTTACTTTTGAGAAAAATAACCTGACTTTCAGACACCAAGAAAAAAAGAAGCAATAACAAAGCCAACGACTTCATTACACACACAAAAACTTGGAAATTCTGCCTACATAATTATGAAACATGCTTCCCCGCCCCGCTTTGAAATCAGCAACTGGCTGTTTCTTGTCTACTCAGGAGGTCACTTTTAGAAGTGACTTCTGTTAGAATATTTCATGAATTGTGAAAAAAATAAACATCCTACTCAGATAAATTTGCTCAGAAGTGCCATTAATGGAAGTATTAAAAAAACCCAAAAAAACCCAAAAAACCCAAAAAACCAAAACATATGGCAAGAGTTTCTCCTTTGGGACAGTAACAAAACCAGGAACCAGATGCAGACTTGTTCATTGCTCAGAAAATAGCTCTTCAGGCATCAGAGATACATAATGCTCTTAACCTCTGTTTCTCCATACCCTCTTTTCTGTAAAAAAATAAATCCTTCTGCTTTACTTACATTTATCATGACCTCTCAAAGTGCAAGTGAGCAAATTTTAAAGTCTTAACCCACTAAAACTATTCCCTCCCCCGCCCTTTAATGAAATTCCTTCTAGTGAGCTACCCTGAGTAGCTGGTTCACTCTCAATAAATCCCAGGTGTTCCCACTCTGCAGAAAACTGCCAACATAAATTAAAAGAAAATCATTGCATTTAATTACAATAAAACCTCTTTAATTTGGATTAAGAGGAGCAAATTGCTGCCGATTTCATATAACTTTGATGATTCTACAGACAAGAGGTGAATTTGTAAATTAAAGATACGTCCAGGATATCCTATTAAAAAAATTAATACTGTGTAGAAGGTGGTTATGCTCAAGTCTGATTCCATTTTTATGTGTAATGTGGTGTATAGAAAAGCACATAGCTGGCCACTTTCCATCCAACTACCGAACGTCAACACCCCACATACCAGGCTGTGCTAAGTGCACCCTCATCTACATGATGGTAAAAGAAAATTTTGCAGTAATGACAAATTTCTGCCTATTTCTGAGAGACGACAGATAGCAAAGAAAGCAGACTCCAATAATGCACTGATTCCCAGCCTCGCTTTTGCAAGTCATTTTACAGAGGTCAACATAAACAGCTGAAGAGAACAGCATTACTTCCCATTCTGCTTTGAGCACAGCACGATTTAGCAGAATTAGATATTTTGTTTATAGGGACTACGATATAATAAATTAGGATTTTTATGGCATCATGAGTGGAAGATACACTCAAAGATGATGTAGGATTCTTTTATCATACACTCCCAGAAGTGAGTGTGCAACTTCCTTCCTATATCACAGAAACAGAAATTACGTGGCAGAAAGCTGATTTGTGCCATTACCACAGCAGTACCTCACACTAAATATCTAGAGTGAAAAAAGAACTCTAGAATGCAACCAAAGTTGTCAGCAATAGGAAAATGTGTCCTCAAGTAAACTGCCTATGCTTGTCTCCTCCCCCCAGATGACAGAGGCTGGGTATTTTTCCCATCTAAGAAGAAGGTAAGCATTTTTCCAGAGCCCCAATTGAAGGGCTAAAACCACCTTTAACAAAAAATTCTCCTTTTAAAGAGAGGGCTGTATTCGTACTGTCCAGTATTTAAAACTCCACATTATTAGACTCTTGTAATTCAGCATGAATATATGAAATGGCAGTTTATCTATCCTGCCCAGCTTGCCCTTCTAGGTTAGGCCAGACAGAGCACAGATGCAACATATTTTTAGAATGTGAACATATCCCAGCAGTTTTCTCCACCACACCTTGTCTTTATTTCCTTTCCCCCTCCCCACCTCCTTTGCTTTACTGAAAACGTATTTCTAAATTTATTGCCGTAAAATTTATTACTCAATGTTTCCTTGGACCAAAAACTTACAGCTTCTTTACATCTAAATGGATAACAAAAAAAAGAAGAAAGGCAATACAGATGTTAAGAGCACAAAATCATAGCTAAAGGGATGAAGTTACATGTGCATTGGATCACAAACCCAAAATCACTATTAAAAGAATGCCATTTCACACAGTATCTGGTACTGCTTGTGATCAGCCTTATCTCACAAAATGGAACTGTATACTAGAAGCAGACCTAAAAGATACACTATTACTTAGCCAGTTTTGATGCACTCCTGCTAATGCACTTTGCTAGATCAAAACCAAGACTCGTAACTGCACATTCTCTTATCTTTTTCAAGCCTCACTCAAAAACTGCTATTTCTGCATCTTGTAAGAAAGCAGCAAACCTATGATCCAGTTTCGCTCATTCCTGATGCTAGTTTTACACTTATGAAATATAAATCATTCACAAGCAGAAAGTTTTCTTCAGTTGTCCAGTGCTCTGTTCTAATGCTACTTTGGAAATGAAACAGGGCCAAGTTTTGCAGCTCTTACTCACAGAAGTGATGTTACTAAGCATTTACAGTCTAAGAACTGCAGGTGTATATATTTTTTTAATGTGTCAATAGACTGAAGAACAATACAGATTTTTGAGGTTTTACTAATGGCTCATTGCTTTCACTACAGTCCAAAACACTGAAATCTATTCCTTTCTTTGTATTAATTAGATTACTTCTGTTCTATTACTGCTGCTTTTCCAGCCTTTTCACTCAGACAGGGCTCAATTTTTCTCTTTTCCTCAGAAGCCAAAGTCACTTACCTATTTTAAAGCAACTTCTGCGGTAGCTCCAACAGGGAGATTTGGGTTTTGTTACGTTTTGTGCATAAAACCCACACAGACTTATTTGTCAGTAGAGTGGAGACACAGCATGCCTCTGGCTCCCTCCAGAGACTTTTACTCTTTGATGTTTCACTGATTTTGAATAATGAGTACAATGCCCAATACATTGAAAACCAAAAGAAACATGCATGTCAAAACTGATGACTGCTAAGGCAGCCAAGGTTCAAAAAGTACCACTTTCCAACTGCACAGAGGTTCATCAGTCAAAACATAAGCACTATACAATCCCTCTAACTTCCTTGGAACACAGCAACACTAAAAACAAGTAAGATTAAGCACTCAAAGAAAAAAAAATATTTGATTGTGATTTTAAGTTCAGGATGCTGGTTTCTACCCCAAATATATCCATCTTAAAATACAATGTATTACAAGATGTTAGTGTTATATCAGAAATGCAGTGACCTTTGGATGAGTCATTCAATCAAATCTTCTCAGTGAAAACAACCAGCAGACCAAGCAACTAAGCATTTAAGGCATATTCTGACACTTCCGACAGAATTACTGAATGTTTTGAATATTCAAAGTGGTCAAAAAATAGCCACAGACTATGGAAGAACTGGACATTTATAAAATGAGCAAGCATATGTCTATGAAGATAAGAACACCAATCTTCTAAAAAAAGAAGGACCAGGTACTAAAGAAAAACAGTGGAACCAGATAAATAGCCATTAACAGTTGCAATGATTCATACAAGAATGAGATAAGCCATAAAGCTTCAATTTTTAAGTCCTACTAGCAACAACTACTCTTGAAACAGATGAAAAGTAAGATTTGATAGTGCTTCTGAAAAAAAAAAAAAAAAGAAATTAACAACTATAGCAGCTTCAGACAGTTACTAATTTAGTATCTTGATTCTGTTTCTTGTTAAATTCAAGGCTTCAATAGCATAATGCTTGAACACATTTCCACACAACATATGAGAATGTGAAACATTACTTCTTCTTATAATTCTTTACAAGGGCATTAGCATCATCCATGTGAAATGAAAGCCAGCTTTTCTACATAATTCACTATATCCCTTGTAAGTTTTTTCCTGTATTCCTAAACAATTTTGCTTTCTTATGATAACTTTTGGTGTTGCAAGGTGGCTTTTTGTTGGATGACAAGTTTTGTATTCTAAACGATGGGATGATTTCTGATAGTAAAAACAACAAACACAAACCCAACAAAAACCAACAAATAAAAAAAAAACCCAAACGAAACCCCACATGCCATTGACTTAGTTCTTGAGAGCCTGTAGCGAAGAGATTTGACAGAAGTGCTTACAAATCCTTACATGCACATTTGCGACGAAAGCTGCACATATACAATCCCACAGCAGAAGTGAATTGTATGCACAGCCTCCAAGAGGCACGTTAAGCAGCAATAACATTTACAAACAAGAAAAAAAAAAAAAGAGGGGACGGGTTATTTTATCTAGGATTCGCTGTTAGGTCAAGGAAGACAAGAGTATTAATGTCCAATACCTGATAGTCATAATTGGGTTTGTCCGTTACTTCCCAGAGCCAAGTATCCTCACTCTTTCATAAGAAAAAGAGCTAATGCCATCTAATAGTCAAAAGAGTGATTAGAGACAAATAGAGCTGTTCAGATCTGAAAATACTAGTGATCATTCTATATGAAAACGGTATTTTCAACATTCTTTTTATCCACTTGCCTTTCATGCATAGGGCACAGAGTAAAGATTCATGTCAAAAATACCAGACAATTCTGTAATAGATCATCTTATAGACAGCATGTTCTCTCACTAAGAATATAGCAAAGAGAGACAGAAAACTTCAGTTAATACTGTAGAACCACGTGAAAAGGGCATGGCCATGAGCATATGGATATGACAGCAGGAAAACAGGCATTAGTTCTACCCAACACCACACCGTCTAAGCAAATTCAACAAAAAAGTTAACTCAAAAAGTAAAGCCTACAATGAGCTTTCCAGAGTCCTTGGAATTAGCAAGTATGGGACAGGTATTTAAATGTTTGACTGAACCCCTACGTAGGAAAATACTAAGAAACAACTCAGAAAAGGGGCGGGGGGGAAAGAAGCTTCCTGAACAGAAGAGGAGTTGTTCCATTAAAGAAATTAAATACTAGTTTGCAACCACAAATACTGTTCAGGGTATAAAGCTGTGTTTTGTTGCTTTATGGATTGTTTGTGGGGTTTTTTGGGGGGGGATTGGGTTTTTTTGGTTTGGTTTTTAAATCTGTTGCTCTACAGCAAAGCTGAGAACAATAACAAGACTTCCAAGAACCTACGGTAGACCACAGCTAAGGATATCCATGTTGTTTCAGCTGTGCTACTCCACAGCCAGTGCTTCACAGTGCACAACAGCCCATGAATTACCCCATACACATTGCATCCCTAACTATTCCTGCCACTCCCACTCACCTCCAGCTCTCCCAGCTCTGCTCCACTGCTCTCCTACGGAGATACTATCACTTGATGGAGCTTTGGGTTATCACAGGCAGCCCTACACATGACTATGCAATTGATCCATCTCCTTCACGGTACAACATTCTTCCCTGAATTACAGCTTCCCTCCCCAAACCTTCCACAAGATCAAGCAGAAATTCCCACAAGTGTTATTTGACAGCTCTGCTGATGGATTCAGAAAAAGCAATGTAAGCACCTCCAAAATATCCTAGCAATACAAAGCTACACACAGGGATTACTCCCAGCAGACAAAGTGTCAAATTCATTCTCCAAAGTCATTCAATACTTTGACACAGCTGTGCAGATAAATATATGCAAGGAGTAACTGTAACAGAATGTTTTGGCCTTGTCTATACATAAACATTTGAGCAAGTGTAACACAGAGGTGTATCTAATTAGACTGATGTCTACTCCTACTAGGAATGCTTCAACCAAACTGACTTACATTGAATGAAATGGACTTCAGACACCACACTAGTTTGCCCACTTGGTATCTGAGAATTATATAGGTTGGTGACAATCTCAGTTATGCACTGGTGCTAATGGTCTGTTTTACACTTACTGCAGTATAGACCGCACATAAACCAGTCACTTTCCAGTCAAAGTTTTTACATGTAGTAACCCTAAACTTCCATAGAATGACTTACATGCAGCAAGCCACAACTTACTGCTTTCTCTCTAGTGCAAATAGATGAATCTTCACCTGTAGCACCCAGGTAAAAAACAAATCTATTTAGGACTGATAATTATTGTAATCATTAAATGAGACCAAAAAAATCCTCACCTTACCTGGGCAATTTATGATTGTGTAGCAATAACAAGGCACATAACCTTTTTAGTATTATTAGAAATTGCAGTAAATGCAATGAACTATATTGTGTGTGTCAGTTTTCAAATTAAATAAAAACTGCCATTTTACATTTTCTCCTTTAGAAACAACGTTTTAGAAGTTGAACAGGCTGACCAGTATTAATAACAAAAAAAAAAAGCTTCAAATATCTTGTCTCATGACAACAAGAAGCAAAACACAACTCTTACCACTCCCAGTTTTTCAGAAGCATTAGCTTTCCACAGACGAATATTCATCTCATCTGAGCCACACAGAATATATTTGTTATCTGAAGTCCATTTCACAGTGATGACGTGCTGCATTCGCTTTGTATGATATACCTCCCTAAAGCAAAGAAAAACATTTTTAAATGATCTATTACCATTTTTTTCCATCAATAGTGCCTTTTATATAGCAGAAAGCTTTCTGTTCCAGGCAAAATGTAATTTTTACTTTTTGTTGTTGTTGTTTCTTTAAAAAATTTGAATTTTTTAAAACACTGTGCTGATGTTAAATCTAGAGAGAGAGATATTAAAATAAGTGAGGGCTAGACTGATAAAGCAACACCCAGGATAACATTATTTTAAAATACCTGTTTGCATAGCAGTTACAGTAAATGGCTAAAGAATAACTCTTCTTGCAAAACATGCCATGGACATACAATATGATACACATCATATGTACAATATAACGTGCATACAGTAATTGAAATGGATATGCTGTTGGCATTCTTCACTATGATTTCCCTCCTTTCCCCCAAAATGGACTTCCTTATCATTGTCTAAAGGACTCCTAGGAAAAAATTTATAACCTGAAGAGTCTCCAGTCCTGCAAACAAAAACTCAACAAGAAAGATCAGCTAGTATAAGAGGATTCAGTGCAGCTGTGTGGCTATTAAAGCATAAGTTACATTTAATTTCTGACAATCAGACTCCCACTCAACAAGTACTGTCACCTGTTGAAAAACATTTCTTGATGTTACATTTAAACCAATATTTAAATGAAACTCTTATCTAGTTTTCATTAAGTGTGTATCAAAGAAGCAGAATGATATTATTCATCAAGTTATTACTTTAGTCCCATATTTTTATAGCAGAAATAAGTACACCTGCTGATAATTTTAATTATTTATTAGCTTTCTAAAGGCAAAGAATAAGTAAGGCCTATTTACTGTCTACTAATACCCACTCCTTTGGTATATCAGTCACGCATTGCAGCTTATAGAACATTCCCTTTCTTCTACTTAATTATTTTAAGTAAAATACAAGTAGTAATGAAAAGGAAATATGGAAACAACACCTATTCAAGAGTCATGGAAAAAAATAGACTGGGGTTGAGCTGGAGGGGTTGTGAGAAAAACAACAGTAACCAATACTTTACCTTAAATAAATTTTACTGAGCTTAACCACCTCTCATAATTCACCGTTAAGTTATGCTCTACAAGAACAACTGTGTGAAAGAGTGAGCACAAGGACTTTCAGAAAACGTTAATACTCACATTAGCATTTTACTGAGGTTGCTGTTTAACAGCATGGGTGCACATGTGCAGTTCCACAAACATTCTCACGTATACTTTTATTTTTCTGTTTGGCTCAATAACAAAGCTTTTTTTCCCACCTTTGGGGAACAAACTACTTTTCCTCTCCCTACTGTGACTTTTCAGCCTCTGCCTCTCCTGTTGTTGCCATCACAAGTTATGAAATATTCTCAGGGAAAGAAAAAACACAAGACCTGGCCAAATAACCAGGATCTGTCACTTAAAAAGTTCACACGGACATTCAGTTCCATTTACCAAGAATTTGTTAAATTTAATCAACTTCATAATAAATCTTATTTCTTATGGCTAATCATTTTCCCATTTTAAATTTTCATTTTTAAATACCATAGAAAGCAATGGAAGTTAGGACTTTTTCAGATTAGCAGGAGATCAAAAGTAAAAACCAGAGTATTTGTCATGATCCTTGTTTACAGATAATCTTAACTGTCCCCTCAATTTTCCAAGTGGGATCGGCTCTTCCGATTGAAGACTTTTCATGGGATTAATTTAAACTGTGTAACTCTGAAAAAGCTCAGCTTCTAAAGAATCTTGAGTGTCTCAGAATGCCCTAGTTAGCTTATATGAGGGTAAGTTCTTCTCTTGTAAGGCTTTTCCCTCATTAGATTTATGTCCATCACACAGAAGGAGGAAAAAAAGGGGAAAAGAGGAAAATTCCTTCCACAGACCGTAACAACAATCTGCTATAATGTGGAATAAAGTTTTTTACTGCTGCATTATGGGGTCTGCAAGCTTCCCCTCAATGATGCACTTTAACTTTGCATACCACCACTTTTGTGAACATTAACTATTCCACAGGAAGGAAAATTTGTGGAACACTGCTTAGTAATAGAAGAATTAAAAAAAAAAAAAAAAACCAAACAAAAACCCAAAACCCAAACCAAACCAACCCATAAAGGAACTGTAATGCTTAATTACATTTAAAATATTATTGCAAGACAGGAAGAAAATAAAAACTACTCATAGCTTAATTATAAAGAAAAATGTAAACAGACCCTTTCAATCTGTAATGCCATACAGGAGCATACAAAACAGTTATGCTGAATAATGCATACATAGAAAACATATTCCTCCTCTTATCAATATTTCAACATTACCACCACCTAACCCACCTAGAACTTTTCCTAGTAGCAACGTTTTGAGAAGCCCCATTTGCAGAGAGGAAGGCAACTACAAGGAAAATACAGTTAAGAATAAAGAAAAAAAAGAGGAAGAACTGACAACAGAGAATAACAAAGGTAGGTTTATGAAGAAGAAATGATACAAGACAGATCAGATAACTTCTTCAATTTTCACTAAATTGAAAAAAAAAAAGCAGCAATGGAGACACAGTAGATCAAATCTGAACTTCAGCAAAATATTTAATACAGTGCCTTATGAAGTCTTACATGAAAAACTAATTCAAAGTAAGTTTTATTCAAAGCATTGTCACATGAATCAAAACCTGGCTAACAAAAGGTAATAAGCAGACTGAACCAGATCACAAGAGTGTCCCAAACTGATCCTCAGGAATTCATACAACAATGAATTGTCTTTAGCAATCACCTACAGAGGATGAAGACAGTCCCTGGATAACCAAATGCTACAATGTTGTAAGGCACTGCAAACTTAAGTGATGACAGATACAGTACAATGTAACCTATAAACATTAAAGACGGAAAAAAAATGGGATTCAACTTGGTAAAATACAAATAAATCTGTCCCAAGAACAATAATCCACTGTAATTTTAATCCAAAACTGCATAAATACCACTACCCAGTAAGTAGTTCTCCTGGAATGCGTACTCCAGAATTATGTGCCAACCGCCTGACCTGTCAATCTCAAGTCATATACACAATAAGATTCCAATAGTTACAAGAAGTAAACGCCCCAATTAAGATGTTAATGAATGAATTAAGGAACTTGAGGGAGGCCATGGGAATGAACGACACAATAGAGAAAGGTGTAAAATCACTCACCTGCTGTGACCTTTGTTGACAGGGAAAATGCGGACAGACTTATCAAAGCTGGCAGAGACGAATTCTTTCCCAGTGGGTGAATAATCCACATCAAGAACAGCAGACACGTGATCCATATGCACCATCACAGGTGATTCAAGATAGCGCATATCAAAAGTATATAAGCTTTCAAACAAATACACCAACAGCTTAGTATCTTAACAGTTCAAGTAAATAGTATGTTTTTGCTCAATAGCTACTTTAATCATGCTTAACACACACGTAAGGACAGATCAACATTGCAGAGGGAACTCTTTAAAACTGCTCATAACACATGAAAAGAAAGAACGATGCATTGTTTAGGGTTTAAAAAAAGCTTATTAATCAGAAGCTTTAGTTATTGGATCAGACCTAGGTATCTTGCTCACTGTCAAAGAACACACGGTCTCCACTATTCCCTTCATCATCTCTTCTTCATGGGTCACTGACCAATCCCATTTCTCCAACCACCACACAGTCCTCCCTTACTCCATCTTCAGCTCTAAGTATATAACCTGAATTTGGACAAGCATCTCTGAACCATTGCGACGAGCCTATCAACTCTCCAGAGCTTCTAGATTATTCCCATATTGGGAACTCCTACTAATTCAAAGTCTTCTGTGAAGTTCCCACTTGGCTGGTACCCTCTCCTACTGCCTAACTGTCTTTAAGCCAGCCAATGCGGGAGTCCAAGGAAAGCTCAGTCCTTCACTACGTGGAGATATTAGTTCAGCAGAGCACACTTCCTGCAGAAAAGCATTACATTAAAAACAAACACACAGCTTGTGGACCACAGCTGGTTTGCTCTTAAACATTTCAAACCTCAGGTGAAGTCTACTTGTACTGCCTTTGAATCAGTAAGCCCACCGACACACAGCAAGGCATAATGACCAAGTAGAGCATTAATTTGCCTAGGGCCAATAAGCAAAGGTGCTTTACAGGCAAAGCATTTAATGAAATCTGCTTAATATGCACAATTCAGTAGAACTACTATATGAAAAACTTGTGATTTAGCAAGGTTTCTTACCCTCCTTGCTGCAGATGACTACATAGCTGGAATTAATTCTACGTCACTTATTCAATAGTTTATTGGCAACTATTGCTTTTTCCTTCTAAATTACCCGAGAAAAAGTACACTAACATCATATTCAAAACCACTACTCCATATAATCAGGTAACACTTGCATATGTGTTGCTGATACATCTATTTGCCATTGCACTTACATGAACTGTTTGCAAGAGGACAGTTGCCCCTGACAGCAACAGCTACCATTTTCAGTTTAGCGGGGCAGAGGGGAAAGGTTTATGAACAAACAGACTAGATACCCTGTTAGCCTTAGCACACCATAACCAAAATAAGTGAAAAGCAGTACATTAAATACATCACCCACTTTCAAGGTCTGAGCCAGATTTCATTTCCTTGGAAAAATAGCCTTAAGATAAGTGATAAAATCCCCATGTTCTAGAAGAAAACAGTGATCTATTGTTAGATCGCTGACTTCCTGGAAAAAAAGGCACATTTTGCAGTGCCCTAGTTTTGAAGGGAGAGATTTTTCAATCTCAGATTAGCTGTTCACATGAATAGTATTGTTCAAAACTAAAAAAAAACTGCTCTGAGACATTGAAAGGATATTGCATTCTCTGGAACTCTTTCACAGAAGACTAGTTTACTGGTTTTTTTTTTTTTTTGGGGGGGGTGGTGTTGTTTTGGTTTTTTTCTTTTAAAGAAAATGTTTCATTAAAATAGCTTATCAGTACAATATATCAAGCTTCACAAGAGCTGGCATGGAAATAAACACTTATATTGCCTCAGACTGGACCAAGAGTACTTATTTTCCAGGTCCCATTGCAAGTTATGCTTGCGTGGGTTCAGCTGCATTTTTGGTAAGTAACACTTTTCTTTTTCCCCCCTGGGTACTGAAATACAAAGAAAGAGGCAGTCTACTATAAAATATTATTATTATAAATGAATGAGCCTATAAATCTCTAGTTATTACTTAAGTGATTGAAATTTAGTATTTAGGTAGGTTTTTAAAAACTTATTTTATGATGAAAAAAAATCACTGAAATACAGATTAAAAATGTAACATGATTAGGATTATCAAAAAAGCAAGGTCACACTTACTTGTAATCTTCATTTGCTGCAGTAAAAATGAAAGCTTCCATGGGGTTCCAACATATTGTGTTTGTCCTCATATTCAAGATAACCTGAAAGATATTGACACGTTCCTACCTTGTTATAGGCAGTAAGATACTCGCTATATTCAAGCCTTACTGTACCACTGGAGACAAGCACTCTCTGGATACAGAATTACAGCAGAGGAATAGTGACATGACAGAATGGTTCCTAAGGAGTGTTAGAACTGGAACTCAAGACTATATGTCTCTCGTCATATGCTCACTGTTTTGTGCTATGCTGTGTCCAGCCCTGGAACGCCCAACATAAGAACATGGACCTGTTGGATGGGTCCAAAGGAGGGCCACAAAGATGATAAGAAGGCTGGAGCACCACTCTCTCAGACAGGCAGAGTGTTGGAGTTGTTCAGCCTGGAGAAGAGAAGGTTCTGGGGAGACCTTGTAACAGCCTTCCAGTACCTAACAAGGGACCTATAGGTAAGATACGGAGGGTCTCTTATCAGGGAGTGTAGGGATAGGATGAAGGGTAATGGTTTTAAACTGAAAGACGGTAGATCTACATAAGATATTAGGAAAAAAATTCTTTACTGTGAGGGTGGTGACAGTAGAACAGGTTGCCCAGAGAAGCTGTGGATGCCCCATCCCTGGAAGCATTCGAGGCCAGGTTGGATGGGGCTTTGAGCACCCTGGTCTAGTGGGAGGTGTCCCTGCACATGGCAGAGGGGGGGAGGGTGGGAATCAATGATGTTTAAGGTCCCTTCCAATCCAAGCTATTCCATGATTCTGTGAATTAAATTTTCCTCTGTAAATCATCTTAGAGGCAAATTCTTCTAAAGTGGTCGTTTAAGATTTAAACATGTTAGCAGTGAACATAAACCAGAAACTTCTGAAAAATTTAACGCCATTGTATTTTCAGGAACCTTTAGTTAAGTAATCTATAAACATGCCTGTGAACCAGCATCTGTAAAGCTACTATAGCATTCTGATATTCTCCCCAGTTATAAATAACCATTATTTTGTCTCTGAAATTACAGTCCATGAGTACTCCAGGCCAGTTGCCGTTTCCTGCTGAAGCACTAAGCAATGTGTGTACAAGTATCTGTGTTGTAACCTACTCACTGCTACCACTGTATTAGCAGTGAGTCATTTGCTACGCATTCGTAAGATTTGCTTGCTGCTTGTAAACAGGTGGCTACAAAGCGGGCAGTTTGCCTTCAAGTAGGAGGAAGGGCACTGATGACAGCCTAATAAGACCCTTCTACTTTGCTAACAGTGGATTAGACATGAGGTATTAAGAAGCTGGATGTTGGATGCCCCCACCTTGGAGAACAGCTGTGGCCATAACAGCTGGACTCCTGTGAGAGAGGGCAAGGCAGGGAGGAGGTCATCAGACACCTTGTATGACACTACAGCTTTGACTTCTGCAGAATTTCAGAAGACCTTTCAACCATTGTATTTAAAAATATATCCCATACAGTTTGCCTGAATAATTGCATAATTACAGAGCAACATATTAAGAAAGTGAACAAGTCTAACCAGGATTTTCCACAACGCTCCAGGCCAGCCAGAATCCTACTTGAAAATCCAGAAGTTTGGGTGTTTGGTACTCCAAATTAATTTTTGTTCTCAGCTTACTATACCAAACACCATAAGTTTACATACAAATATATACTTTTACAAATACACACAATTACAACTTTTACAATAATGAACACAATCTCAAAGCAAGTTAATAAAGATGACCTCTACTGAACTACCCCCCCCCAAAGATTTTGATTTATAAGTACGTGCATATTCTCATTCTCCATAAGTCCTCATTTCCCATGTGACATTATGCTGCTCAGTAGGAAGTCTGTGCTGCAAAATACTGCACATTATCAGAAACCACGTGCCTCCAGAACTGTTATCATCAGACATCTAAAGTGATCCCTGCTTTAAAAAGTGACTTTACTGAATGGGTAGGCCACTGAAAGGCCCTAGGTTTACAGTAATGTGACAACTAGAATTTCTTCAGATCTCAGTATTGTTCTTTATAGTTTGTTTTTATAGTTATAAATCTTGCACATATCTGAGAAGCTAATAATCAAGGAGCATTCTTTATTCTTCCCTGTCCAAGTTTTCAGCTGCTGCAAAATGAGTGCAACATGAATGTTAAAATTTTAACATGTTAAATATGCCACAAAATAACTCTAATATTGCTGAAAAAAAACCCTGCTTTTTTTTTTTTCCAAAAGGGATCAAAGACCATACTGCACATCTTCGTTTCATCCAAATCTGCAAGCATGCAGTTTATTTCAGCAGTGGCATTTGGCATTGAAATGGCAGCCAAGGAGAGGATTCTCTGAACAGCTCCATCATTATATTCAGCAACAACTACATAAGGCAACCTGGGCTGGCAGCATTTTAAGTTGCTGCAAATATGTCAATAACTGCATTTCAGAATTACCTAATCCTGTAGCAGAGCCATCTCCTGACATTGTTTTTTAAATTCAATTGTAGATATGTTTTGGCACTTTGTAAGAAAAACTCCCTATTAATTAAGCCAAGCCAAAGTTGTGAAGTCCCTGAAGACTTGGCTATCGTGCTTTATATATTTTAACAGCGAGCACTTGCTTACAAAGAGCATCAGCTCTTTTGAGATTTATCGTGAGATTGTGTGATCCAATTTTGTATTAATCTGTCTTTACTACCTACCAGAGAATGTCAAAAGCAACAGAAAACACAGTTCCTTTCAGCTGTTTAAATGCTAGTCTATGTTTAAAAAACACTAAGCTTTCCTGCAATCCCACGGGTTGCACAAGAATGACTTTTAAAGTGTATTAACTTTTATTAAATCATCTTCCTCTTGTCATGCAACAGGAGTGTTTCTCTTCATCTTTTACCAGCTTTATTAGACTACTTGTTAGACAACTTCTTATTTTGCACTTAGACAGCATCTCACCATCTCATCCATTCCTCTTTGAAACTTAAGACTGCAAAGCTCACAGACAGGACAAATGGAGAAGACAGCTACTGCTTTGTGATGTGTAAAGAAGTTGTACTCCTATTTCTCACTGGGTGGGAAGGGACTCCCACTGAGTTCTAAACTCAGGGCAGCATGTGAGCTGCTTCGCTTGGCTGATCAAACACCAGGAACACAGCCGTGCTAGGAGCCAGCACCCACACAGAGGTACGGTGCCTCCAGTACACAGCACCCTCCTCTTGGGTGAGAGAGAGCTCTTAGCTCTCAATGCAGAAAGGGACATTCAGCCTGCCTCTCCACAGCAGAATCACGCCTATCCCAGCAGGAAACCCAGCACTATTATCCACAGAGGAAAGGAAGTGTTTATCAGTATTTTACTCCTATTGCAGAAAATGCATGATGCTTACTACACGGGATACACATATATAAGCACACGTACATATGCTTTTAAATATTTAGCATATATGCATATGTAAAATCCTATTAGATTCAAACTTAACTCACAAAGGCTCAAACCACATCCTTTTAACTTGTAATTGCATATCTACAGCACTGGCTGTGCTCATTTTGACATTCAGGCCTCCAACCAGCATCACTGACAATTTTTTTTTTATAAGCACTGTTTCAGTGGCCCAAATAAAAAGTCCCTACAAATTGTTGGGGCACAGGGAGAGAAAGAAATACTGCTATGCTAAAAATATTCCTATTTTATAACTAAGTTAAGTACCATTATAGTGTCCTAGTGTTTATCAGACCAGTGTCATTGCAGCCAGTGCAGAACATACCAGAAAGACACCGAGTGAATACGCACAAGCCAGAATATTGTATTTCAAGAAGAAAATTGTTAAAATAGTTCTGAAGCTCAAAAATACTGAACTTGATTTACTGGCTTCTTGCTTTAAGTAAATACATACGTTCTCTTAAAAAAAAAAAAAAAAGAAGGAATCTTCAAGTCATTGGTAAATTCCACATATAAATACAGTTTTGATTACACTCCAAAGGATTTCTGGATGTTTATACTAGCTGCCTAGCAGGGAGTTATCCCCGTGCAAAAGACAAACACCTTTTCAGATGCAGAGTAAGACTCTCCAATGGTGGAAAGGAAATGCCTTAGAAGTTACCTTGTTTGCTTCTAGCAAGGAGGAGAAAAAAAATATATATTAAAAAAAATATCACATACACAGAATACTATACAGGAACATAAAGTTCTTATTGTGAAATTGCTGTCAGGTCAGGCACTTTATCAAGAATTACAGCAGAGTAAGCATGACAGCTCACTTGAATGCAGAAAAAGGCCCTTCTAACTCTGCACAGTTTAAATCCCAACACTAATTCAAACTCAGTTAAAAGACTCAGAATTAGATGATGACAATTCAGTGAATTCACAGTTCATAGCTTCCCTTTATCATCATGAACAGTTGCAGACTATTTACATAGTCATAGGATTATTACTGCTATTAGCTTCTGTTAAAAAGAAAAAGATTACCTTCTTTAACGGAGTTGATTTTCTCATATCATATAGCACAATATTTCTGTCAGAAGCACAGCTTCCCAAAAGGTATGTCTGAAAAAACAAAAAACAAACTACAGAAAATCAGCGTGTAAGGTGTTCTAAACACTTCTAGAGTACAACTAACAGCTTACATTAGATATCTAAGTTATTTCACAAAGCTGGTAGTTGAATAATTAATTTTTCCATCAAGGAAATACATTCATTGTTCTTTCTGTGCAGCTCATTATTCAGCACAAACATTTTAAATAGCTTCCCTTGTAAGACTGCGAATCCACCCAGTCCTCCCTACTTCAAAGTAACAAGCAGTTTCAGAAGTAACAAGCAATTCCTCATAAACAGTTTGTTGACACGAGCGCAGCCCAGCCAAGAGGTGTATGGGAATTGCTGCAGAAGATCAAATCCAATTGGTTTTGCCATGGAGAGGGAGAGAAGTTTTGGTCAGACGGGGTGCAGTACCAGAACAGAGGAGAGCTCCACAGCCACTTAACCACTACATTGTATGAATGAGGTATGGGGTTTGTATTGCTGTGGGCAGGAAGGAGAACATCCCACTTCTCATCTTCCCCATTGTCAGAGACAAAAGATAAACAGATGACAATACATGGTACTACATTCCAAAGCAATATAGCCAAAGGGAAAAAAAACAATGTATACATCTCCCTAAAGGTTATGTTAAAACACGTAGCAAAAACTAAATTTGGAAAAAGCCATTAAAGATTCTGCTAGTAGAGTTTAATCTTACATTGGAAATCAGTATTATTCTTGATCAGTACATAACCGAAACATTACCTCAACAGGATTAAATTTTACACTGCTTATGCTATCAAAACCCCACGTCAAAGAACACATGGGACTTGTCCTTTGCTCATCCCAAATGTCCACTTGATGGCCACAGGTGGCAAAGACAGCATCCTTCCAGTGGTGATCAATTCCTGTATATACTGTCTTTAAAAGAAAAAAAAACAAACAACATCAACAAAAAACCCCCAAAACAAATTTACAAAACCAAACATACAAATAAATATGCAACCATGTCCTGTTACAAAAAAGATCAACACATCATTGTATATCAACTCTGCCACGTTTTTATTCATTTATATTACTGAAAATTAAGTCACCACTGCTACCAGAATCTAAGTTTCATCAGGTGTACCCTTACACAATAGACTAGCTTTCTGTGTACTCACTTCATGAGCATGCATGCCCTTCTTTTCATTTACAATGGATTCAGGATTAGAAGCTCATTTATAAAGTCCTGACTGACTGTTAAGCAAATGGAAATTTTAAGGGTACAAGTACAAATTTTCAGTGGGGACATGAAGAGATTCCACAGACAATACAATAATTAAAGAGTTTAAAACTATTTACAAATAGCATTTAATGTTGTTCTCAAAATATGTTACCATAAATGAAAAGTGCTGAAGTATCTGGTTTTAGTCTACTTTTGTCAAAAACAAACAAACAACCCAAAACAAAATGTAAAGCTAATTTTTTTTTTTTATTGAATGGCTGCAATGTACTGGCAGGAAAAGAAAGTTCTTTAATGCAGACTAAGCACTGACAACACACATCCGAAGAGATGTGTGAAAAGAAAAGACCTGACCAGATCACAGAAAAGGGGTGATTAGTAGAGACAGACCTAAGCAGTCTGATTGCATTTGAGAGCTTTCTTTCTGGTTACATGTAAAAAAAAAAAGTAATAAAAACCTAAGAACACTTTAAAAGTGTCATTATAAAATTTGATGTCATCACCTTACAACTCATAATGGTAACAGGTTGACATAAAACTATTTCTTTCTCCTCCAAAAGCTAGATAAGAATTAATTCAAATTTAATTCAAAAGCAGAGATGTGGGAAAAATCAAAACTTGATTTACTACCTTTCCAAGAATTGTGTGAATAGGTTCTTCTTCTTCTCCATATTCTGGGCTCTCCATTTTCCACTGCTTCACAGTTTTGTCATCACCAACCTGAAAATATTGGAGAAAGAATATATGATTTTACATAAATATATGGTTTATTTCACTAGATGTGCTTTGCAGTTAAGTGCAGGCAGACTTTCAAAAGAGAATTATTTATGACATACACAGAAGTACTGCCTATCACTGTTCTTCTTCATACCCCCAAGCTGAAGATTAGTTCTCTTTGCCATAGTATTTCACTAGAAACTGGGAAGGTACACATACATGTCATGGCTGGAAAGAAGTTAACATTCTTCACAGCACCCCATATGGCACTGCAGTTTGGATTTGTGGCTAAAAAAGTGCTAAGAAGGCAGCAATGTCTTGGCTACTTCTCTGCAGTGCTTGGGTCACGTCAAGGCATTTCTCTGCCCCAGCCCTAACTCTGTCCATCCTCACCCCAACTTCCCCCATGTGGGCAATAGACTGTGAGGGGACACAAGTGACCTGAATTGGCCAAAGGAGCATTCCATACCATATAACATCATGCTCAGCAATAAAAACTGGGGTAGTGGAAGAAGAAAGGGGAGGTGGGCTTCCAAAGTGGCTGCTGCTCAGAGACTGTCTGGGGATGTTGGCTTGTGAAAAGAGCGATGGATTTCCTGTTTGCCACCGTTTCCACCACCACCACCTCTTCCTTGTTTATTCCACCGTCTTTATCTCGATCCACAAACCTTTTCCAGTTTTCACGAGATACCTCCAGAGTCGAATAGGAAAAAGGTGAGCTGGAATGATGACTATATTTTAGGCTACATTTTGTTATTCTTAGTCAAATAGCACCTTAAACTGCAAATTATCTACTGAATGTAATTTTGATGAACATTTAAACAGTTTAAAGGCACTTTCCCCCTCAGTTACTCCAGTTGCCTGTTCCTAACTCCAAGCTACCTCTTGTACTATGGCAACACAAGCTTTTGCATGGCCATGCAGTGACCTGGGTCAGGCAACCTGGCCAAAAAAAAAAAAAAAACCCAGTTGTTAAGTATACAGGTTTAAATTCCTGTCCTGAGGAATTTAAACTACTTCTGTTTCTTCTTCCCCCTCTCAATTTTCAGGCAGAGGGATTGTCAAAAGGGCATTCTAATTTGGACTCACTTAGAATTTTTTGCTGTTATTTCCCCTACATCCTAACTACTCTCCTCATGTGTGTACTTCATGTATGTCCTAGTACGTACTTCAGAAAAGATAAACATAGTACTGAAAAGAGTTCTTCTATGACCAGCTAAAAAGAAGCAAAACCTCAAGACGCTCTAGTCTTCAAAACCAACTCTTTTCCTTTTATCTTCTTAGAATGGTTTTAATGCAGGCAGGAAGACATATTATTTCCAGGCAGTTTACATGCAACTAAATCAGTTGTAGCTGATAAGTTAATAAAGCTTAATTGACATGGAACCATCTTGACTTAATCAGCTTATCTTTAATCATAGTATATACAAATGGTTACTTTTTTTTAAGTGTTTGTACATCTTTCCATTAACACAATCTACTACTTTAATGAAAACTAGTTTACTCAAGTATTAGTTACATGACCATCTGTTTGCAATTTCCTGGTATTTATCCCTTCCACAATCTTGAATAACATCCATATCGTGGCATCAAAAAAAAAATTTCATCAGAAACAGAATTGTCAGGTTCACTGACAAATTTAATAAAAGTATTCATACAGTATTTAAATATTGTATGGCAGAGAATAAGCTGCGCACTGGAAAACAGATGGCAAACAGGCAGCCTGTACTAAGGAGACACATTATACTTACAGTGAAGAACGATGTGCCACAGAAACGAGCGCACATGCCTCGAACAAAGCCTTCATGAGCTTGTATAGTACGAATACACTGTCGTTTGGTCAAGTTCCAAATTTTAACCTGTTGAAACCAAAAAATTATTCTGTTGTTATTTAAGTTTTCTACAGCCCACAACTTGCAGTTGACAATTCAAGAGACCACACATGCTGTAATGAAATGGCATAGCTTGCTGGAACACCAGAGAGATTTTATGTTAAACTACTTATTTATTCCCTTCTCGAAAAACAATATTTTAACAGTGCCACTCTTTCCTTCTTACCTCTTCCCCCCACCCATACTATATACTTAGTGTAGTTTTGCATTCCCTATTTTTGAACTAGAATTCTTGCTAAGAAACAGCAACAGTGGTATTTTTTGCAAAAATATCCCTCTAGAGAGAAAAGCACAAGGAAATAGCTTTTGGAACCAACAGAATGTTTTCAGTCCAGCTGCAGTATTACATTTTATACAGATGTCCATCTCTCACAGAGGTTTCAGTTTCAAAGTGTTTGGGTCCATTTGAAAAACAAATGAATGGAGACAATTTTTAAAATTTGTATGTATTTATAAGTACACAGTACTTTACTTGCTCTATCAGTGGCTATGAAATCTGGTTAATCTTTCATATCAGTTTATTCCTCTCGTCTCTGAAAAGGTTCATCTCCCTTACGCTACCGCATGACCTCCTATGCACCTTCTATAAAAAGCAGAAAGCAACCAGCTACCCAGAAGACACCTTTGAAACATACAAATACTATTCAACAAACAATGTAAGGGTGAGAGGGGGCAATTTTTTTCTGCAATTGACTCCAATTAAAATGCTCTTGCTCGCTTTTTGCAATATTTATGCAAAATAATTAAACAAATAGAGGGTTAGCATTTTTAGGCAAATACAGTAAACTGTGATTCCACAAAGTTTTTGGTTGTGTGTCCCTTCCCCCTAGCTCAACTGACTTCAAGTAAGCTGAACCTGCAGCAGTTTAGGGAGGGCAGGGGTCACATGGGCAGCAAAATGCATCACTACAGACTGTAAATAATTACATTTACTGCTCAAGCCTGAGGAACTGAATGTCATACCCTATGCTCATAGATTGAACAGCTAAAAGCTGCTGCCTAAAGATTTTTGAAACCCCTTGAGTGCTGGGAGGTTATAACCTGCAGTTTGAGAAACACTGCCCCAAACTGTTCTTATCAAACACACGGCATCGTGCTGAACAAAGGAAAGTAGGGGGCATTTAAAAAAAAAGAGAAAACACAAAAGGCTAAGAAAAAAAATAGAAGAAAGAAGAAAGGTACCCTGTTTGTAACTGCAGCTTACCTCTCCATCACAAGCTCCAGACAGCACTGTGGACAAGCTCTTTGGATGTTTGGCCATGCAATTAACTCCATCTCTGTGACCATCAAGTGAGCTAAGAAAGGGTTTTGCAAACACACGTTCCAGCTTTGTTGCATTCAGAGCTCTTGTGTATTCTCGCGGAACTTCAAATGGATGCAATACAGGGTCATAGTTTCTTGGAACTGCAATAAGAGTAACACAGACATTAGAAACCCACAGTATGTAGCATAGTTTAAGGTAAGGTGAATTCAGAAACTTTTCTCCTTGATTTTTCTGCTATGGAAGAATTTTCTACAACACTAAGATTTTTGCCATTCCTACAGTTTTGATCTGTGGGCTTATTAGTATGCTCACTTAACAAGCTCAAAGTTCATAAATTCTGAAATAATTCTGAAATTATGTTATATCCTTTTCAAGAGTATACTGCTAAGCTAGTGAAGATATGAATGTATGCAACCAACTGGGAGCTGCAGATATCTTGCAACTATTATTTAAAAGAACAAACACCACTAAGGAAAAAAAGAAAAAGGCAAAACCCCTCACAGCACCAAGCTCCAAGTGCTGAACTAACATCCCAAGAAAAAACATGGCTACATGGACATGCAGAGAGAGAGGCAACTGAGCTTTCATGTTTAGTCAGCTGCCAGCCAGACCCGGCTCAGAAACGACACTGTCATTAGCTTGGTCCTCTGTTAATGCTATCTGGTTTCCCAGAAAAAAAAAGTGTTCACATCCAACAAGCTTCAAGCAAGGGTCTCTCTCTATTTGCCTGCTGGGTTTTGTCTCTTTCATTCTGTTTCATTTAAAGAGGTTGAAAAGTCAACAGAGCAACTGACAACAGATCAGTTACTAAGAACTGGTACTTAGCTCAGTCCACTGGTTTCCAAAAACTATTTGATGCATATCAAAACCTCTAAAATCTCTGATGGAGAAGGGCATTGCTCTATAATATGGCAGACAATTTGAATCAATATCTTACACACAAATCACACTTGGAAAATTAACACATATAACTACTATCCCAGTAGGTAACTTCAATAATATTTTTCTACATCACGTTACCACAATTAAATAACTAGAGAATGCTACTTACGGTGCTACTTCACAGCACAGACACTTACCTACAATTCAATCAAATCATAAAGTATATGCAATTTAAAATACTACAGGTGTATTATCCTGCTAAAAATAGTTTGATGTAATTTATCCAAAACACCCAGAGTTTTATCCCTGCTCTTTTTGACAGAGAGTGGGCATTCTACAAACTTTATTTCTGACACCAGGTAGAAACTAAACTGCATTTCTATCATTTGGCAGAATTAGAACTGCTGCGTGAGAACAGTTCTATAGAGGGTGAGCAGAACAGAGCATGGGAAGTCACTGTCTCATCAACCAGGCTACAGCTACTGCATCCCAGAATAATGTGTAAAACCTACACGAATTTAAGGGATATGCAAGAACAGGATGAGCTGCACCAGGAAATAAGCAGCAATAAGTACAAAATCGTTAAGAGTAACCCAAGTAATACCAAGAGTAATCTCGGAGTACCAGAATGGTGACTAACCCGCGTTCCCAGCCGTTCCACACCACGCTCTGGCACCCCCAGGGCCCAGACTCTGGCTCCTGCCAGGCCTGCTGATGGGACAGCGAGCCTTCTTCCCCTCCCGCCGCCGCCGGGGACGGACCCCCGCGGCTCTTACCGGTGGGCAGAGCGCACCCCGCCGGCGCAGGCCCACACCCCACTCGGCACCCCTTTGCTCCCCCACCGCCTCACGGACGGGCCACGGCCACCGTTATCGCCACCACTTTTTCCTCTTTCTCCTCATCCGCCGCCGAGAGGGAGAGAAGGGCAAGGCCGAGGAAAAAGGCGGGGGGAGTTGGGGGGCACTCACCGCGCTGCAGGTCCAGCTTGGTCTCCCGCACGTAGTCATCGGGGTTGCGGCTCAACACCTTCACCCGCATCCTCACCGCCTCCTTCCCCACACTCCCGCACCACTTCCGCCTCGCCGGTGCACGCGTGACCGGATGCGGCTGACGGGCTATTCTCGCGAGATGCTGTTCCCCGTAGCGCCGGCACCGGCGGGAAAGCGAGGGACGGAGGGAGGGAGCGGNAGCGCCCGGGGCCCCGCCTGCACCGCGGAGGTGCCGGCGGCGTCACCGACGCCCCTGCGGTCCCTCCTCCGCCACGTGCAGCTGGAGAACCTGGCGGCGGGGCTGAGCGGCGGCGTCATCTCCACCCTGGTGCTCCACCCGCTCGACCTGGTCAAGATCCGCTTCGCAGGTGAGGCCGGGCCGGGAGAGGCTGCGGTGCCCGCGCAGCAAGGCCGCGGTGCTGCGCCGGGGGTGGGAGGGGTGGCTCCCGGAGGTGGGGGCGGCAGCGGGGGCGGCGGCGGCTGCCCCCGCAGGGTGTACGCCCCCCGGTGCTTGTCGCTGAGGGCCGCGCCGAGCGTGTGCGGCGCCCACTGAGCTCGCCGTTCCTTACGGGCTCCCTCCTGAGGGGGAGCCCGGCCGGGCCGAGCCTGTCCCTGTGTCCCCAGTGCTGACAACGGGCGCTGACAGGGGGAGCCCCGGGCTTGGAATAAGCAGGCCTTGGGCTGAAGGGGACGGTCTCCGGTTCTTTTCCCGCTGATCCCAAAGCTTGATCTTTCTCTCGTTTCTGGGGACTGTGTGCTGTGTTCAGGCGGATCAGAGCGCTGACCAGGTTGTTCCCTCCGTCACGGTCACCAGTGCCACGGGATGCTGCGAAACTGTCCGGTTTTAATGGGCAGATTGTCTCAAGCCAACGGTCAAAGTTCACCTTGATGCCAGAGATTTTCAGCACTCAAAAGCATACCACTGTCCTGGTTGTTAACAGTAATGGTATTGTTTTACAGAGAAATTTGTTTTTCCACAGGGAAACGTGTCAGCTTCTCCCTATTGATTTTGCTGTTAATACAAGAACCACCTTGTCCTTTTATCATATTCTCTTGAATGTGATACGTTCTGAAATCCATTTTTGATACAGGGTGGAACATTTCCCTCTACCTTTGGATGGCTATCTTAAATGAATACACGGGTGTTTTAAGACATCACACAGACAGTAGTGAAGTATCACAGGGAAGTTTTACAAAATTTAAAACATTACGTTTCCAAACAGACTTTTTGCAAAGTTGAGTTTAAACGCCTTCCTGCATGTCCTAGTGCAGGCACGTCCTGGCCTGTGTTACAAAGAGTGTAGCTAACACAGGTGCTCTTGTATTTCGCACTTGTAAGACTACATCTGAAGTACTGCATCTAGTCTGGGGCTCACCAGTACGAGGAGGACATGGACATGCTGGCATGATTCCAGCGGGGGCCGCCACCAGGCTGGTGAAGGGGCTGGAGCACACACGACATACGAGGACAGGATCAGTTTGGCCTCACCAAGAGAAAGCTGAGGGGAGATCCTGTTGCAGTCTATGCCCATGTGATTAGAGAACACAGAGAAGGTGGAGCCGAGTTCCATCTTTGAGGTGACTAGTAATGGGACAGGAGGGAACAGGCACAAGTGGGAATATGGAAAACTTGAGTTATTTATTAGGAAAAAGGATTTTTAGTGTGAGAGTTGCCAAATACTGGAAGCAGTTAACCAGAGAGGCTATAAGCTCTTCAGCCTTGGAAATGTACAGGAATCCACTGGACACATCCTGAGTAACCTGATATAATTAGACCTTTTGAGCAGGGGGTTGGGTTAGATGACCTCTGGAAGGTCACTGCCAGCCTAAATTACTCTATGGTTCTATGTGGTGGTTTCAGTTTTTTTCCTGATTTCCATCATCAGGCTTTGGTTGGAGTCACCAGCACTCATGGCTTTTTTGAAAGAGTTTGTTCTGAATCATTGAGATCTGAAACCCATCTTTTAACAGAATATCTCACTTATTGATTCTTGATACCTGGAGAATACACCTTTTGCCACGGGAGAGAATAAGATGCTGATGTGCTTTGAGTTTAGATGTCATTTAAGGATGCAGGCTTTTCCTCCTTGCTGCATGTTAAGTGTTGTTAACAGCCTGTTCCATTGCTGGAGGTGGCACTGGTATGTTTTTGAACTATACCTAAGTTGTTTGGTGGTACTCCAGCTTTAAACTTACTATGCCTTACCTCCAGGTAGCTTTTTAGTCAGACTGTACAGAGAGAAGGAAAGGGATAGTTTTGCATGCCTGTTTGGGTTGAAAATAACGATTCCTATGTTTTGTCTTCAATCAGGAAGTAAGAGCTGAGATCAGAAATCAAATGCTGTGAAGATTCTCTGCAGTGTCCATAGCAGACAGACTTGCATCCATGTCTCTGATTTCCCACCTTCTCTAATTTGTTTATACACCTAATTTAATGACAACATGGTAAAAAATTCAGAAGGGTCTTTGGGAAAGGTCTAGCAATGCTCATTCAGAATGGAGAAAAGAGGACTTGATTTGTGTTTGAGTTCTCAGTGGTTGTCAAGGTGTTGAGGCCTTGTCACAGCGTGCTCAGAAAAAGCATTTTGTCTTTAGTTCTGAAGTCATAATGTACAGTACTGTACAGCAATTACAAAGGAGAATGAATAAAAAATGTGTCACTGAACAGAAAACATCTGAAATTAATGATTACCATGATTAATCTTTATGGGGACACAGAAACTATACTGACTGTAAGCCTCTGAGATTAATTTTCAGTCAAATTGCAATCCATTGTGTCTGTATTAAGAAAGAAAGATGCCGCTATGGTGGCATCAGAGAGTAATTTAGGTCAGAAGAGATCTGTGGAGTTCACCCCCTACTCAGGTTAGGTCTGCTTAGGTCGGATTGTTCAGGGTCTTGTCTGCTAGAATTCTGAGTAGCTCCAAAGATACCGCTTCAGAAAACTTTTTCCAGTATTTGACCACTCTGATGGAGAAAAAGTTCTGGTCAGAATTCCCTCTGTTCCAGCTTGTGTCTGTTACCTCTTGGCATCTCACCATGCGCTGTGTCATGCGTGTTGTCAGTGAGCAACTTACTCTCTTGATGTTATGGTAGGAGCAGTAGTAGTTACCACTGTAAGTTGCACGAATATCTGTGTTCTCAATGAAATCTGTCAAAAACTTGCATGTTTTTTATCTTTTTGACAGTGGTATTTTCTGAATATTTGGTCCACCAGCTGTTTGGTTATTTGGTGGGAGAAGTGTATGCTTTTTCCAGCAAATCCATTCAGTCAGAATAGAAGGAGAAGTACTTAGATGGAAACAACCTCTGAGTGTTCTGATAAAACCTGACTTTGGAATCAATAAGACATTACGTGTTGAAAATACTCAGGTATTTATAGAACACTTTAAAGAGGAAGATTGAATTTAAGAGTTGTTATTTGGGGCTTGTCTAAACTCCTTATAGAAATGTGTTATCAAAGCCCCCTCACGTATCACTTGAAATATGATGTGAAATTGCTGGGGCGCTAAAAAGAAGAGGTAAAAAGCTTCAATTCAAAGGTGTGGGTTACCAAAAATGCACTGCAGTGCATTTATTTAGCCTTGTGAAATTGACAGGAACTTTCCTCTTGCAGAGACCTTAAAAGTTCTTTTACTTTTGGGGGTTTTTTTCTTTTTCCCTTTTTTAAGTTCTTTAGCTAGACTTATGAAACCTCAACTCTTGCATATTTTTAAAAGAATACCTTTAAAATGCAGCTGATGCAACTTGCTTTGGATGCTGTGATTTCTGTGATGGCTTTTACACAGATGAACTTCATACTTCCTGAAATGTTATCCAGTATAATTTCTTTCTTTCGTAGTAAGCGATGGATTGGAGCTGAGGCCAAAATACAATGGGATTCTCCATTGTATGACCACTGTCTGGAAGCATGAAGGACTACGAGGCTTATATCAAGGGGTAACCCCAAACATGTTGGGAGCAGGGGCTTCCTGGGGACTTTACTTTTTCTTGTAAGTAGAACTGCAAAATGTGTCATATCTGGTGCAATGTAATGTACAGATACACACTGCATCTTCTTTGGGGAGTATAACAATGTGCTAAGTGGCTTGTAAACTTGTGATTCTTTTAGTAAGTCCAGGTCTGCTACACTTTATTACGGTTTGTTGTTTTAGAACTTAGGCAGTTTGAGTCAGAGACTCGCTACTTTGTCAAGTACATTGCATTCCCTTGATGCTGTGAAAATACTAAGGAACTTGAGAGATGGTGACATCTCCCATGAAGAATCCTGTAAAAGTGCTTAAACCTCACGAGAAATAAAAACCTGAACTGATGTGTTAAGAATTAGAGAACACGATGAAGTTTGCTACTAAAGCTAAATGTTTAACTGTGCTTTAATAATTTCTGTGGCATTCAGTTCTTTTATTGTTTCTGTGAGTTGATGGGCTTTGCTTATTTATAAAGCCTGTTTTTTAATATTCAGTCTTTTCTACTTTATTAGCTGTGCAACTGACCTGATTTACAGCTGATCCCTATTGACTGAAACACTTTAGAGAATAGTTAGTTGGTGTGCCTATGCAAACCTCACTTATCAGTTGTCTAGACTCCGTTATTGTTGTCCTTCGGTCCTCAAGCTTTGCTGTAGGTTCCCATGGACGGTGCAGGTCCTGTTTACAGTTGACAAAACCCACAAAGACTGGAAACTGGATCAAGAGAAGAAAGCTCAGTGCATTTCTGAGTGAAAAGACACCTGTCACCATTGCTCTCAATAAAAAAAGAGTCTTTCTAACCGGTTTCTTTTTGAAATTAATCCTGGAGATTCAATAGCTGTTTTAAGATGCAGTCCCATTGATACTGACTTTATCAATTTAAATGTGTGTTACCATAGTTTGCTTTTAAGAGCTAACTGCTCATAGATCTATTAATCAACTAAACAAAGGTCATTTGCTTAGATATCTGTTTTCAAATGCTGTGTACAGCCTAAAGTTTTCCATTATCTTAAGTGAGGTGGTTTGTTGTTTTGGAGTTTTTCTGATGATGTGGGTTTGTTTTCGCCTTTACCAAAATATGTTCTACATTTCCAGTTACAATGCCATCAAAGCTTACAGGAAGGAAGGGAAGATGGAAAGTCTCAGTGCAACCGAACACCTAGTGTCAGCTGCAGAGGCTGGTGAGTTGAAATGCAAAGAAGATGAATGTTTGCTTCTAGCCCTCCCATATGTTGCTCTCTGGTTTTGTGTGTCACTGCTGCTTTTTCTTACAGGTGGCAAGTGTAAGTGTTCACGTACAAATGCAATCATTTATTGTCTGCAAATAAATTAATGATGTCTAAGATGAATAGATGGATCACTGGGGTCTTTTCAGTTTTGCTCAGAAATAGCAGTTGTCAAAGTACCTTTTGGCCTTGTTTTCATTGTGTATAAGCATTTTCCTTATTTAGTACTATATTGAGTCTCGAAATAAAACTATATAAATCTGCTGCTATCAGCTTGAAAACTCATTAAATTTTTAACAACTAGACCTGAAAAAGAGAAGGCCTATTAAAGGTAAAGAATGCATTAACTGGTTGTTGGTCTTTAAAAAAACTTTGTCTTTGGTCCAAGATTTCTTAGAATAAAGATCTGAAATAAAAATACAAATTCTATCAGCAAGACTTTTAATTAGTTTTTCTAACATATTTTCTTGTATATGGTTCTGTGTTGTATTTATTGCAGACAGTTGAGAAAACTTCTTATTTGGATATTAGAGCATTCATTTAATGTTTAAAAATAGTACCATTAAAAATACCATTTTAAATGGTATTTTTAATAACCAATAACACTATAACAAATTGCTTCTATTAACTTGTCAATATGATGGAGCAAATTTCTCATTACTGAGATGTCCATTAAATTTTGAACAGTTGTATACCCCAAATCTACTTGGATAGGAGTGCATTAAGAAATTACACCACTGACTGTGGAAAGGTGAGGCAAAAATGGGATGAAATGGAATTATGCGAAAAGCTGTACCCCCAGCAGAAGTAGGTTGGACTTAATTGTGAGCTTTGAAGGCAGAGAGAGGGTACAATGATGGGCATAAAGTTCACTTGTTTTAAGTAATATGAGTACTTGTGTACAATAAGTAGTTTTGTCATTGTAGAACCCTGTGTTACACTGGAATGAAGAAACTGGGGCAAGCTTTGGAGCTGGCATAACAATCAGTATAATTTATCTGTTCTCAGGAGCCATGACTCTCTGTATTACAAACCCAATATGGGTAACGAAGACGCGACTTGTGCTACAATATAACGCTGGTGTTGATCCATCAAAGCGGCAATACAGAGGAATGTTTGATGCTCTTATAAAGATATACAAAATGGAGGGCATACGTGGCTTATATAAGGTAATAAAATCTAAGAATAATTCCGGGATTGGCTGGTACCATTTAAAACACTTGTCTACAAAAAAGTCATTCTTTGTATTGACTCACTCACTTTTATTCTGTGAGTCTTCTTTCCCACTGAAGCGCTGCAGTGAAAAGGTTTAATCAGAAGAAAAGCTAATATACTATTGAAATTTAGTAAATCACTGAAGAATAGAGTGTAAACTTTATGGCTAAGACATCTATTAGGTGATAATGCTGAAATGAGAGTAAACTACAAACTGATTTTTAATTTTTTGGAGTCTTCCTGTAATTAGAATTTGGATAAGGAGGGTAGCAATAGCATACTCTAGCTTGCTGCTGGTTTGTTCTTCCACTTCATCCCTTATCTCTATCTCTTTAACATCCTATGGAACATAATGTATGACTAAAGTAGTTGCTAATTTTTTTCTGCCACAATGGATGGTTTCACAACTGCTCATTTGCCCTCTAGTTATTGAGGTCTGTAATCTGTCATCCTGAGATCCATAAAATTTGCAGACTTCTAAATATGGTCTGCAAATGTGTGGGGTTTTTATTCCCTTTAATTTAGGGAAACAGATGGCAACTAGATTTGGACTTTTTGCCTCCTTCCTTCAGGGCATGACATCAAGATGCATTCATCAGTGCCTGGAAGGTGTGAAGAAACCTATTTTAGTTCAGTCTGGCTCTTCTGCAAGTAATGCTATAGAAGAAGAACACCATCTCTTAGGAATTGTCCTGATTACTGAACATTAACTTCTTTTATTTGCAGTGAAAAATATAATCACAGAATGAATCACAGAAATCCTTCCTGTGCTTCCGTACTGATGAATGCTGAATTCTGACACCAGGAGCAAAGCACCTTACTTGTTCCTAAATTGAAATTGTCAGGATTTCCGATTTGCCTGCCTGGATGTCTGTTCTGTTCCGTGTAGATAAGTTCTAATTTCTTGCATCTGTTAGGGATTAAAAGGTCCTTCCGTGGAGTCACTTTTCAGACTATTTCTGCATGTAGCATGCGTTGCCTTTGGCACTAGACACTTCTTTGTAGTGTTAATCTGCAAGTGGAGAACTAGACCAGGTACTTCCTTTTAAAGAGCAAATTACTGAAATCTGCAGAGCAGGTGACCTAGATAGGTGCTGAGTGATCTGTATAACTATGCATGCTGAGCAACTTCTGTTTGACGTCAAGATTCTCTTATCCTTGCCTATAATGGGGAAAAAGGCACCTGTTCAGGTGGCTCTTTGACTTGTCCATACTTTAGCCTTCCTCCATTTTCTCTTTTGGGGGGGAGTTTTCATTTTTAGTCTTTCTTTCTTTCTTTATTTGAAATTTGATGGCTGAAGTTCTGTTAATTGCCCTGAGTTGCAGGAGCTGTAGTATACATGAATGTCTTAGTTTTCCTCATAATCTTAATTTCAGATAGAGTTCCTTATAGCAAATAAGAGGATCTCAGAAAATAAGAATACCACCAAAAATTGGAAATAAAATCTGGAAGTAGTTTCTTTCTGATTAATTTGAGATTAGTCCTGCAAAGAATGGTATTTCTGTCCAAGCAATTCCGTATCTTACTCTGTGTTGCCCAAGATGCTGTTACTGGACTGAAGAATTCCTTTCAGTCCTTTGGGGCACAAGACTAGCAACGCCGGGATGCATCGGTCTTTCTAACAAGGATCAAAGCTGTCTTTATTAGCTCTGTTAGGTATTGTTCCTTCATTAAACTATAGTTCATCTGAGACTGGGTTTCTCAATAACCTGTTTTTCTTGAACTTGGCCTAGTTTTGAGAAGACAGGAACCTTTCTTCTACTGGTTATCCTGGCAATCATCTAGTTAGTGATCTTCCCCACCCCTCATTCATTAAGCTTTGTCCTTTGGCCTCCACCCCCGAGATGACTGGGGACAGAGCTGCTCTGCTGCACACCAGGCTCAGGAATAAAACAGCTTGGGGTTATATAATTTGATGGAGATCTGAGCTCTAAAAATTACTTTGCCATGAAGTTGAATGTCATGCAACCATCTCCATCGTGAGAGTGCTGTAGGGGTTCTTTTCAATTGTAAGGCCTGAGAGTAAAACATTACAGATTAATTGTTACATTGTAGGAGTTGGCAATTTTAGAAAAGCATAAAATATCTCTGAGCTGTTGAGAAACTGTTAAATGTCTAGTCTGGAGTGACTGACTACTGAAAAATCAATCAAGAATGCAACTAACATTCTTCCTGGCCTCCGTGTCTCTCAATTTTTATTTTCAGTTTTGTTCTCTTTTTAGCAATGATGCAGGAGCAGCAATTAGAAATAAAGCAATGCTTAAGAGATAGCAGTAAAAGAAAAAGGAAGTGCAGAAAACTTAAGGAGATTAAAGGAAAATACAGAGTTTTGTAGGCTAATGACTTTCTATGTCTTTGTACTTGTGTAGTGCAAAATCCATTGAGATTTGGCCATCTTGTTTTTAGCTTTAGTCCCTGGTTCTTCAGAGAGACAAAAGCATAAACAGCTTTCACATTAAAAATGGTATCATTTTTCACCATAAAGAAATCAAGATGCACAGGGAGATAACAGCATATTTCCAATGCCTTTCAGCACAAGCTGTCAGAGCAGATACTACTGCTCTTCGACCCGCTGAGAACCGAAATGAAGACAAGACTAAACAGATTACAAGGGGAATCTGGTGCATTAGTTTGAAACGCAGAGGAGAGGCTGTTCTGGTGTGAGTGCTCTCAGACACTTCAGGCAGCAAGGGGATGGGGAGTACCACATCACCAAGTGAACCTTGTGTCTTACTTTACTAAGAAACACAGGCTTTCCACTATATACATTTGCTTATGTTCCTTTTCATTGTTATGAGCAACCTTTGAAACTCTACCTAATGAGATGTTTTTCTCGTATGGGATTTTTAGCACTTACAGCTGTTTAAAGCAACTTTAAAATATTGGGTTTTCCCAGCTGTCTGCTGTTCATAATTATATGCTTTACCGTTTAGATTTCTAATTATATATGTAATTCTATTTATTGTTCTAATCCTTCAAAAAAGAATTCAAACAAGACTCCTTAAAGCAACCATTGGTCCTGTCAAGCCCTTGTGGCAAAAATCTTTTAAAGATAAGTTTTGAATATTAAAGTAAAAAATAAGAAGTATAAAAAGTGAAATTATTTTAAGATTGATCTTCACAGTCATGTTATAGATGAAAAATAAATTTCAAATTCTATTAAATTTTCTAAAAGAAAGACTTTTGTGTAAAATAGTAAGAATAAGAGAGTAGAAATATATTTCAAAAACTTCCTCAGCCGAGATATTTCGTTAGTGTGAAGAAACCAGTTTTGCTCTGAAACATTCTCCATAAGAACACATTGTTTTGTATGCTCAATAGAAGCCTGGGTCAGCTCATATTTTACTGAGGCACGTTGGCTGACAGTTGCCTCACTCCCTTCTTGGAGTTTTTAGTGTTGGCCCGACATTAAAAGTCCCTTAATACTTGGAATCTTTCCCCATCAGCACAAGACTTAGGGTGTGCTGGTACTCATTTAGCAAGTATCAGCAGTAGATGCTTTAGGACCTTTGAGTACAAGTTATCCAGATCTGCTGGCTTAAATGTAAGACTTCAGCACTCTTAAATGTTGTTTAACATTCTCCTCTTGTTGTTGGGGAAAATATTACTTCATTCTTCTATGATATAAAACCACCATTCTAATTCTTTCCAAGTAGAGAGCAGCTACTTCCTCTGTCTTTTAACAGTTTTATTCTGTAATCATGGGCATGTTTGTGAAGGTTTTCTCTCCTATCACTATACATACATTTCATACTGTTTCTTGCTCTGCTGACCCAGATAATTTTTTTTCTTTGATAATTTCAATAATTTTATTTTTCTCTGTTCCTCTTCTTCTGCTTTTTTTGTATTACTGGTTATTTTCTTTCCTGATCCAGGATTTCTGAAAACCAAAGTTGTCATTTTCCCTATGTTAATCCCCTTTGGCTTCAAACTAAACAAAATTCTATTATTATGCTCACAGTTGATGAAATGTAGATGTTTGGTTTAATTTCACTTGTTCTTATTTGGTGAAATGTATTTTCTGGGGCTTTAGCTAGCCCTTGATGCATTTTGTTAGTTAATGGTCACTGATGATTCATTTATGACCATCATTTTCTACTGTGAGAAGAAATTAATCCTCATTTATCAAAGAGATCCTGAAAATAATTTCTTGAATGGCTGTAATATCATAAATTTAAGAAATCTATAGCACGCAGAGAGCTAATCTCTGAAGTGGTAGAAACTTTGTGCAATTTTTATACCTGCTGTTGGTTTAGGGTTGGGGTGGGTTTTTTCTGCAAGTTAGGAATTTATGAAATAACATTTTGTCCTATTTATGCTATTCCAGTGGACTTCTACCAAGATTCCCTCTCTGTGATTTTTTTTGTTTTTTCTCCTTCTCCAGGCTCTTAATTGAAAAGTCTTTGCTCAACATTTGGGGCTTCCAGTTTAGTCTAACACAGAGCTTTGTGTCTGAACATACTTTTAATTCCTCTGTGTTACCTGAATGGATCATGGGAAATAAGATAAAACTGTTCGATACCAGCATTTTGGGGAAAATTTTGGTTCTTTGAGTCCTTTTACCCACATTTTGATGACTTACTCCATTACAATTGTCCTTTTGCAGTAGTTTTCAGCAAGCTTTTGGCTCCCTTCAGTGATTTCTGGCCAAGATGATTAATTCCCCCTTTATTTGTGTTTTTCTAGTTTCAATGACCAACTCTTCCAAAAGAGAATTAGTGTTTCTCACAACCCATGCAGCTGTCAACTCATTTTCAACTGAGCTAATCCTGCCCTGAAGGAAGTCCTGCTTTCTCTTTCTTGTAGAGACACTTCAGAAAACACCAATTTTTCCCCTTCATTTCAACTTTTTTAAAATAAAATATTTCTGCATATTTTCCTGTTGTACTCTCACTGTCTGTTACTGCCTCTTACAAATGGGGAGCATTTCCCAAACTGCTTTGTTACACCTTTGGTCACCTCTGCTGGGCTGCCTTGGGAGTAGGGTGAGGAATGCACTCAAACTGGACCAAATATTAGATTTATTTCTTTAATGTAAATCATTCATAAACACTTGTATGAATTAGCTTTCCATCTATGCCCTTCAGCTCTCTGCTGTGCAAGTGTCTATGCTTGTGTGTGTATGAAAGACATTGAGGTGCTGGAGCATGTCCAGAGAAGGGCAAGGAAGCTGGTGAAGGGTCTAGAGCACAAGTCTTTTGAGGAGCAGCTGAGGGAACTGGGGTTGTTTAGCCTGGAGAAAAGGAGGCTGATGCTTATCACTCTCTACAGCTACCTGGAAGGTGGTTCTAGCAAGGGCAGGGAGAGGGGGGGGTCAGTCTCTTCTCCCAAGTGATAGGACAAGAGGAAGTGGCCTCAGGTTGCACAAGGGGAGGTTTAGTTTCGGTATTAGGAAAAGTTTGTTCACTGAAAGGGTTGTCAAGCATTGGAACAGGCTGCACAGGGAAGTAGTTGAGTCACCATCCCTAGAGGTACTTAAAAGATGTTTAGATGTGATGTTTAGGGATATGATTTTGTGCTGGTCTTGGCAGCGTTAGGTTTATGGTTGGACTCGATGATCTTAAAGGACTTTTGAAACCTCAACAATTCTATAACTCTCTCTATATATATACACCTTTTTTTTTTTTTTTTTGAATCTAGAAATGTATATATATCACAGATACATTTTTATATATGCACATGCATGGATGTAAACATCCATGTCCAAGACTTGATCACAAGAATTTTTATGTACCTCTGCTCCTGATGGCCTTCTTCATTAAAGTGATGCCAGCTTCTGTCATTGCTCTTACCAGTCTCAGGTGGGAACTAAACAGCATAGTGGCAGTCCCTGAGCAGCACATTTGCAATTCTGCAGCTTGTTTTGTGTTCTTGCAACCCATATCCATGTTACCAGCTTTTTAAGACCTGTGCTTGTGCTCTGGTGAGGTGGGGTTCCTCACGTATTAGGTGTCTTTAGCCTGGACATCATTTGGAGAAAAATAATGTTTATAACGCTTCTGTGCAATGCCTGCCATTAAGAATTCCAACCCAGAATTGGCTTTAGGTCATACTGCATAATAGCAGTTGCGCCGTCACAATTTGTAAAGCAACGGAGAACATACATACGTGTGTAAGCTGTGCTCTGTCAAGTTGTATGGGTTTTGTGCGTTGTTGTTTAACCTTGCTTTATGCCTTTTTTTTAGGGATTTGTGCCTGGTCTGTTTGGAACTTCACATGGAGCACTTCAGTTCATGGCATATGAAGATCTGAAACTGAGATACAACAAGTATAGAAACAGAGCAGCAGATGCAAAATTGGTATGATTCACGAGACTAAAAATGCGTTGTGGCGTGTGAATAAGTGGAAATTTATTCCATTTGTCTTGGTCGAGGAACTTCCAAATGTACAAAGTATTGATACATAATTGGAACATAGAGTATATAGAAGGAAATAATACTTTTTTGCCTTTTAGGAGCAAGCAACTGGTTAGTGCTGTTTTCCTGTAGGGAAACAACTTCTTATTTTGGCAAGCGTTTTGAGAATTTTAGAGGGAGGAATGCCTTTTTTTAATTTGTGGAACCATACATGGTGTTCTTAAACACTTGCATGGAAAACTGGTCAGGTGCAAGTTGGGCAAAGCTAGTTACTTTTGGAAGAAATGTTTCACTGCACAACATGTTTTACAATTAATTATTTGTAGCACTTCTATAGTAAACGTTGACTTTTTTTTAAAACGTGTGTATTATAGGGGGGAAAATCTGGAGTGTTATTTAGTTTAACATTTAAAAATCAAATAAGATTTTGGGAAATTGGCTAATTTAAACCCTACTTAAGGCAAGCTTGGTAATTTTTGTTGCTTTTAGAACACTGTGGAATACATAATGATGGCAGCTGTATCCAAAATATTCGCCGTGTCAGCAACGTATCCCTATCAGGTGGTGCGAGCTCGTCTCCAAGATCAGCATAATACATATTCTGGTGTATTTGATGTGATCTGCAGGACATGGAGGTAGGCACACAGAATTAAAAGCTTACGTCTTGGGAAGTGGGTCTTACAGGATCAGAACTATGTTTACTGGCTCCCATGCTGACTTGCAGAACTAGTGCAGCTGAAAGCAAGCAAAAAGTTAGCCATGCAAAGTCCTTGTGTGCAAGATGCCACTAATAGAAAATCTAAGGACAAACAAAGGAGGAAATAGGAGAGGGCCAGTGCTAGCCTGCATGCTTCTGTTGTTTACTCTGTCTCCCTTCACTCTTCACCAGCAAATTTCACTTAGAGGTTAAAATGTAACATTGAGTTGCCTATTTTGGTGTTCTTAAACAATGAAGTCACATTTGAACTGCTTTAGATCATCACATGTGACAGGAGTGTTGTGCTGCTGGGAGTTGTGGCTAACCCAGATTCCTGGCAGGAGGAAGTGAGCTAGCCAGAGCTGTTCATACTGATGCCCCTGGGTTACCCTGGGGCCTGACTGCATTTGTAGTCTAGTCCCAGCTTCCTGTAGGACCGTTAGAGCTCGTACCTATGCATATCTTCTCACAAGCCCTCTTCCCTCAGCTCCACAGGGCATGTGAGTGTTCTCACGCAGAACTGTGTGGATATTAAGGTTGCTCTAGCAATATTCTGGGCTGCAGCATATTGCTAGAGCTGAATGGAGTCAGCTGACTCCGGGGGTACTAAGAGGTGCCACCTGAAGGAGTGAAAGAGGCTGTGTTGTTTNTCTGAAGCCAATTCAAAGCAAAAATAGCTCTAATGTCACAGCAGTGTGCCCTTCAGTGCTGCACTCTATAGGAAGGCTTATTAGTTCTGATAAAGTGTGAACGTATACGGCTATTTTGGGGCCACTACCATATTCATTATGAAACAAATGCAACCCAGAGCTCTAAGGAGGGTGGTGTAAATCACACCCAAGCACTTCTGAGGGTCTGTGTTAACTGTGCGTATCACTCCAGGTGTCCTAGACCTCAATAAAAGTGGAAAATAGGGAGCTGAGATTAAGAGACTTTGAAACTTTTTAACAGCCCTAGCATGAATATTCTGATTCAAATTGGGAGAAGTTAGATTCTCATTTATTGGCCAGTGGAAGCAAAATTCTGGAGGAGGTGCTTTAATTCTCTGAAAATAAATACTGACTTTCCTTAGTTACGTTCCCCCTCAGCTCACTTGCTGTTAAATGACCCAAAACCACCAAGCCTTTCAGCCTTCCTGGCTTCAGAGAGATTAAATATGAAAATGCTTTTTGAAACAGGCTGTAGAAATTTTAAGTTATTTGAACCAGCTCTTGTGGCATGAAGAAAGATAGCAAATTGCTGCCTTCTTAGACATTAAAAAAAAAATACAAAAAAATACCCAAACCCTATGCTAAATAACTGACCTACAAAATAGTATTGTATGTTCAGAAGAGAAAATGATGGGTTAAGATTTGATTTGGCTCTTAAAATTATTCTGAAATTGTTACTCCTAACCTAAAGTATCTCTCTCAGTTGACAGCACAAAAAGAAAAAGGCCAGGCTTTGTTTTATGTCTGATTTCTATTAAAAGACAATTAAAACTACTATTTTTCTGTGTCTTTAAAGGAAAGAAGGAATTCATGGATTTTACAAAGGCATTATCCCCAACGTGATCAGAGTGACTCCTGCTTGCTGTATTACCTTTGTCGTTTATGAAAATGTGTCTGGTTTTTTACTGGGGTTTAGAAAAGAAAATCATTAAAGGTACGAGGTTGTGTTCATAAGGAATCTATTCTTTAGCTTTTATATTTATGATCTGGGAGAGGTTTTGTTCAGCGCTTTTTGGTTTTTTGACACTGTGAATTGATCTAGTATTTTGAGGAAAGCACCTGGAGACAGTAAAACCCTGCCAACATCTCTTCTGCTGAACGTTCCTGTGCTGCTGCCTTCCTCTCTGAATCAGCTGCGTTTCCTTGAAACAGATGTCTCTGCAACTGTGAAATAATAGCACTGTGACTGGGTGAAGACAGCTGTGCAGCAGTTCAGTTCATCCTGCCCTGCCTGGGATAACGGACTAATCTCTTTTGACAAGTCTCACGATAACAATTGGTCAGATTCTACTCCTACAGAAGTGGGAAACTTCGTGCAAAAGTAAATCTGGGGTCTCTCAAAACTTTCTTAAATCTCTATCCGAATCTCACAACGAAAGTAGGTAGGTAGTTGTTTACTGCAATGTCTTCTGAATCCATCTCTGTGTTATTCGTCAGATTTTAGGATATGGAATGTTCCAAATTCCGTTGCTCATCCAACACAAAAATGCTGCCTCAGTGGGGTGCAGTTTGGAAACTCAAATTGTTTTGTGAAACATCTGTCCATTCTTGGGTTTGAATGATTGCCAGCCTGATGAAACCCAGTTCTTGTCTCGTACCAGGACAGACTTGCATTGTGGTTTTTGGCTTGCTTTTAGCACTAGACCAAAGTGTATTTTGTGTGTATTGCTGACACTTACCTAATGCATTTTCTCTCCCTTCCCTGTCTGCCCTTTCTTTCTCTCTGAGCAAGATTCTGTCTCCGTTACTGATACATCTGACCAAATATTACTAAGCAAATGCACATTTGAAAGTAGGCAAATATTTTAAAAATGAGGGCTTTTTCTAGTAGTCCTATAGTGATGCAGTTTTCAAACTACTGTAACAACAAATATGACCCTACTTATTTTTAATAATATTGTCTGGGGAAAAAAATAATTCCGTAAGTCGTCTAAAAAAATACTGTACACAGGACTTTATTTAAAAAAAAAATAAAAAAATCCATTAACAACTTCTGATTTGGCCTGAGGAAAGGACTGTAAGAATGTATTGATTGCTAATAGTGATAAACTAAATTACAGTACATCTCAGTAAATAATGATGTTTATTTGCATGCCAGTAATTGCTGTCAAGGAGTAGTACTTTTTGGAGATCTGGGTTTGGTTTATTTTTTAGTTCTTTAAGAAAATACATTACTGGCCATAATCTCTGCTTTCTGGTGTTAGTAAGAAGGTATTAAGAAATATCTAGAAAGTATCACTTAACTAAAGAGGAAGTAAGTTAGCAAAGATTATTCAACAAGTAGGGGGAAAGAATCAGTTTCTAAGGAGCAGAAAGTGCTATCCAGAAAGCACCTGAATCACTTAGAGAAGTTTCCAGTCTAACAGAAGACTAATCTAAAGCAGAAATAAGGCATTTTAATAAAAAAAAAAAAATTTAACAGATTAGGGAATTGGTTTCAATTTTAAAATTGAATCTGGAAGATGACAGAAACTGCTCAATATTTGAAATCTTAATTCAGGAATCCACTTAGTTGTTTCTGTTCACACTATTGCCACATACCACATTTTGTGTATACTTAACTTTATTAATAATTTGGACTTTCTCCTCCATAATCCCATCCCTTCTACTAATACAGTCGATAACGATAACCTCATCTGAAAAGGGTGTGTGGCCATTATGGTTTGGCTTTTACTATTAAGGTTTCCATTTGCATTTACATGAAGATCAAATTTACTAGAGAATGACTGTATAGTTCTCCAATGGCTACTAACTTCTGCCATAGGAAGGTGTTTTCTTGGGTTTGTGTGTTTTCTAGCATGCAGAATGAAACACCAAGCATTCTGAAGACATATGAATATATCATAAGAATAAAAGTTGCTCACTTACTGCCCTGGAGTAGTGTGCTCTAGGCCCAGAAGAGCTCACTCTTGCTCCTGGATAAACACAGAGAGACTGGCTACACGCATGTACACAGTCAATTACTGTATGGTAACTGACATTCTGTAAATTCACGCCATAGCTTAGCTTATAGTAACTTGTTTGTGTCCAGATACCTTAAAACCCATCATCCAAGCCAATGAAAACAGTACAGCTCTTCAGAGTCGAAATAGCAGCTGTATAATTTGCTGGCTTGCAGCAACAGCACACACAAGCTTGCAGTTGGGAAAGCCTGAACACTCCCCTCTGGCATTCTTAACGAAAGCCGTGGGCAAGAGCTACTGATTTGAGAGAAGCCTGGGGAGAGTCTTATAACATGTCCAGAAAAGAAAAAAAGCTAAGATTTAATCCTAAATAACTGAAATAAATTCCTTATCTCTGATTTGATGGTTTTTTCCTTTTAATTTCTGGGAAGAGTGTAGGTTTCTGCATGTTGTACATGCTTTTTCTTGGGTTTTTAATTTCATTAATGTAAAATTTATTTTGTAATATAAACACGACTAGTGTTTCTCTTTAGAGTCTACTATTTAAAAAAAAATATTTGAGTATATCACTCGTGGAATTTGGAAGAAAACACTTAAGACACTGAAGCTAATGCTGTGCTGGCACAATCAGTGTTGTCACTTGTCCAGTCTGGAGGCTGCAGGCAAATAGCTGTGACATCATTCTTGCACTTTACCAGTAGACTTTTTGAAAGCCCAGGTGATTCAACCTGCCTTATTTCTGAGAATAAGAGTTGTGCACTCACTACCCTGGGTTAGTGTGCTCCCAAACTATTTAATGTATCTAACTTTTAATTAACACCAAAGTGATTGTATATATCTGAAAGACTAAATCCAGGAGAATTCTTTTATTGGGGCAATAAAATGAAGTTTTGTAACTGTAAAACTATTTAGTATCTGCATGCTAATAGTGGGGATCAGTAATAGATGTCTTGAACTGACATCCAGTCTATCAAAAAATGAAAGAGGGAAGGAGAGCTAAGATAGTCTATTTTATGCATAGTTATTCAGAACAAGGTCTTAAACACTTCCCACGTCAACTACTTAAGTCACCAGGAGTTTGTTGAGAGACTTAAGAGCATCCTGTTGTGTAGTCACGTTCACAGGAGTAGATGTTACATATGTTTTCTGAAGTCTAAAGTCATGGGTTTACTTTCTTTGAGCTTTCTATGAAGTCTTCTACAAAAGATTATGTATCATAACACCATGTGAAATACCTGAAACAGTTTGATGATCAATAAAGTAGCTGGGATTTGTTTGGTTTTTTTGTAAAAAGTATTATTTATTTAATACAAAAAGTTACACTTCATTCTTAAAATGATGGTGGTATATTTTCATACATTAAACAAGGAATTAAAAAAGTTAATTAATTTGGTCTTGATTTTTATATTCTAAAATGACTATTATAAAAAGCCTCTGCAGTGTGCAAAAAAAGGCTTGAAAAATACTACAGATGCAAGAGTTTGGTGCCTTTGGGGCAAACACTTGCATCCAACTCTAGAAATAAATTCTGAATAGAATTGTACAAAATAAAAAAAAAAAAAAATAGGGAGAGATTACGAAAAGGAAGGGAAAGTTATTTTGGCAGTTCTTCAATGATGATTCGGGAGACTGAATTCCATCCAGTAGAAGCATCTCCCCTTGGATAATCTGAGCAAGTCCCAACCCAGATGGCAATATCCACCAAGCCGGCATTGATCCCTTCACACAGACCTTCCACTGGTTAAAGACAAAAATCAGGTCACCTCGGCAGACACAGTCAGTTTGTATTTCAAAGCTGAAGGCGGATACAAGCAGTTAAGAACGGCAGTTCATTGCAAGCTTGTGCTATTTAGTGAAATCTCAAAAGCTTTTTTAGAAATAAAATCTCTCACGTAGAGATGTGGCAACACAGGTTACAGAGTCCTGTGCTGCTCCCTGATGCCCGCTGCAGTACCTGAGGCAGGTCACAATCCACAGAGTGGCTAAATGGGAGGTATGCCTGCCTCTTTAAATGTGCAAATTTACGTACTGCTAGCTGGGATATGGCTTCAGACCCATCCAACCCTCTTTTTATCAGTGCTGGGGAGGGGGGACAGGGACACAGCCATACCTGGCTTCCACAGCTGAGCCCTGCAAAGGTGGTTGCTGCTCCTAATTCACTAAATAAAATTCCACTTAAGTTGCCCTTTCCCCAGTAGCACTGCTAGCTGGAGGTGGGTTAAAAAGGACAGGTGGGACCTAACCCCCTTGATAGGAAGAACCTATCAGAGCTCTAGATGTTGGATTTCATGCAGTTGTGGAACAGGACAGAGAGAAGAATGGCCTTTTGCAAAGAGCTGGGCTGCTGGCGTCACAGTGCTTCAGCTCTGCTCAAAGCTAAGAACGAAATACAGCTTAAACCACTGATACAATGTGGAGAGTACTCGTAGCCAAAAGCCTCTTAAATGAACACAACCTTTGTGATTTTACAAATACTTCTGAGAGTGTAAGTATCAACCACCAGAAAGGAGAGAGTACAGACTTGACGTTACTCCCCTTTTCCTAGTATCAGCTTTTTTAATGTTAGATGACTTCACTAATTTGCCTTTTGCTTAGCAATGGAGTAATTGTTCCTAGATATTTCTCTTTAGAGGTTACTTTTGTGTCCCGCATGAAAATTATACTAGGAAGTAGAAAAGGGCATTGTAGAGAGGTTGGTGCTGGTCTCTTCTTACAGGTGATGAGCGATAGAATGAGAGGGAATGGCCTCAAGCTACAACAGGGTGGGTTTAGGCTTAACATTAGGAAAGAATTTTTCACAGAAAGGGTGGTCAGATACTGGAATAGGCTGCCCAGGGAGGTGGTTGAGTCCCCATCCCTGAATGTATTTAAGAGTCCTTTAGATGTGATGTTGGGAGATAAGGTGTAGGGGAGGAATTTGTAGAGTAGGGCTGATGGTTGGACTCGATGATCCCAAGGATCTCTTCCAACCTGAATTGATTCTATGATTCTATGAAATTCCAGGAGTCATAAGTCTTGCTTCATGAAGAGATAATGCAAAATATCAATATTTTAAGCCGGGATGGCACCATCTACTTGGCAGCAAGGCTGTTTCTCCAAATGCTAATACAGCACAGAGTGTCTCTGTATTCATGTTGCAGCAGAGAACAGTAGAACTGTCTGGATAGAAATCCATCCCATTTCTAAATTGCTGAGATGTTAAGTACCATGAAATATCACAGGCCTAAAGCATTGCTTACTAACTAATTCTATCGGTGTTGCTATTGCCAGTCAGCTCTGAGACAGCAAAGTCCCAAGTGTTAGCTGGCTGCTCCTCTGCCTCTCGGTACCTCAATTTGCTCTTTGCTTCTACTCCTTCTCTGTTCACACATACCTGGTCTTGGCATACATACCTGAAGAAGTTCGATGTATATTAATGGTAGAATTCAGCTCCGGGCTTCCTTGATCTAAATATATTATGGCTTCGATAGGAAGTGGCCCAGCACATTCTGCTCCATTAAAAGTGAAGTACCAGCGCTGACAACAGGCATTTTTGCATTTTAGCCGAAGCGATCCACTGAAGAGAACGCGGAGAGCACTGTTCGAGCGCATCTTTGTAAATGTACATTCCTAAAAGGAGACAGAAATGCTGTGGTAGCCGTCTGTTTTTCAGCCTATTTAACAGTGCTCACCAGATTTGTCTGGATTAAAACAATGGCAAATACAGAAACAAAAGCAAACAAAAAAGGCTCAAACTCTGATAAAAGCTCCACAACTGAATAAGAAACATTTTTAGGTTTTTAAGAAGTTGTTATTCTGCCTTTAAAGTGCTGGATATTGTAGGGGAAAAAAAAAAGAGCTAAAACCAGTTCTGCAAGTACGAGGCAGTGAGAAAAGAAAGTTGGTCCTCGCTCTCTCCACAGCATTAGCAGTTAAATTACTCCAACGAATCTGGGCATAGCTGGGACTGAGCTGGCATTTCTTCCCCTTATCTAGGCTTGACCGTTGTATTTGAAAGTTTTACACCCAGGGCTGCAGTGGAGGATAGACTGGTTGGGTTCATCTGGGTAACACTTGTTACCTCTGCTCCTGAAGGAGCACTCTTCCTCTCTGCAGTAGCATCATGCAACTGAGTTTCGGTGAACAACCGTTTTGAAGCAGGAGTTATAAAGATAGGTACAACTGGCAGATTAAAGATGTACATCTCTCCTGTTTGTTACGAACAAAATGGCAAGAACCTTGCCCTCCTTTGGGCAAGCTGGAGGTACTTTATCAATAGTGTGACTTTCAGCCACTCAGTTACAGTCTTCTGAATGTACTCTTACACCAGCCACATCATGCTTTTGAAACTAATACAGAGATTAAACAGGCAGGCAGCTGTAAAATACAGCTGAGATGGATCTGAGGTAGCTAAACCTTGGCGAAATTCACCCTTCCATGTAAAAGAAGGCTGCAGTAGGAAATCTGTACTGGTGCTACCCAGCTCACAAAGGCAGCTCCAGAGCCTGCTGAGGCTGGTGACGTGCAGCAGCCTGGGCAAAGCTCACTTACTGCAATCTTCCCAAGATCGATGCCGTAATTGAGCGCACTCCACGAACACTGCTTGAAGTTGGGTGTCCAGGACTCCTCGATGCTCTCACGCATACACTCCCCCTTCTCCCCCTTCAGCCCGTCCCGTCCTGGGATTCCAGGTGTCCCAGGGATCCCGTTGGTTCCAGGGTTTCCATCACGTCCAGGAACACCACTGGGGCCTTGCAAGCAAACACCGTTGTACTGAAACACAGAGCAGATCTTGCTACTTCTGACCATTAACTCCAAGGATAACCAAGTTAAACACAAACAAACAACATCAACAAAACACAAAAACCCTGCTGTGGCACAAGCTATTGGGCTATTTCTGGGTCACCAAGGAAACGGTTCCATAGATGAAAAAAGAAGGAAAAATAAAATGTCAAAGGTGAGCAGTGCCAGCAGATTTTTCTGTAAATTGGGATGCCACTTATTTTATGAAAGATGCATAAATTCTAGAATTAAAAATGGACCTAGTCCAAGGACTAAAACCTGTTGGAAAGCCTCAGAAGATTCAAAACATTCCAATACAGAAAGAAACAAACACATTTAAATGTTAATAGTTACCTTCTCCTAACCCACCATTATTGTATAACTGTCTCAGCTCATAAGCTTTCATTATTGGTTTTTCCTTTTTATTTTTCAAAGTAGAGAAACTTTCACATTTCACAGAGAGCGAAGCTTAATGCCGTTTTTCTCCTCTTGCCACCCCTCTGGACCAGAATGACATTGTGATAGTGAAGCCACACAAGTCAGACCCTAGAGCGCACGCAGCGTGTTGGTGTTGGTGCAGACGTGGGAAGTTGCACCCTGGCATAATCCTAAACTCAGGGTCCTCCTCTGTAGCAGTGATGGAAAGACAAGGCAATCATGGGAAGATGGCACACTAATGTCCTCCCTAACATCACAACATTAGGAAAGGTCAACTGATGCTCTCCCAAACTGCACTTCAGCACATGTTGCCTCCATACCATGTGAGATTTGGGGTTGCCCTCCTTGGGGGGTAGGTTTGTGCAGTTCCTCCCCCCAGCAGCATGAGCACTGGATGCTGGGGGAGCACAGATGTATGGAGCTGGCAGAGCAGGCACAGAAACATTGAGCAGGAACCCACAGGGGCTGGTGACAGCCCGGCTTTTACTTTAAATGCTCTTTCCCATCTGATGACTGACTGCTTCCTCCAGTCTTCATCCCAGATCCTCACAGGTAACTATATTCTGCTCTTCCCCTTTCTCACACCTATTTTTCTTCATCCATTCTAAACCACCTGATCCCCACCTGTTTCAAAATGAAATGATCCTGCATCTATTCCCCCTTCTGCAAGCCACACCACCACCTGCACCATGGGAGCTGTAAATTATGGCCCCTGCCCTCCCTCCTTGGTCAAACTGGTGAACGTTCCTCTCCTGGGATTGTTCCTTTTCCTCTGCTTTGGCGCAAAAACCAGTACAGGCATCACAGGCTCAGTGACTCGGTGACTTTATGGTGAGGTCTAGTAAGAAGATGAGAGTTGGACGAATGGATGCTGCCATTCCCTTACTAACTTCACCAAAGAAAACACTATTGGCAAATGGGTGTGGAAATAGTGGGATATTATAATCAAGCAGGCCATGTTTAAAAAAAGTTAGCTGGAGAGAAGGCTGCTTGGCAAAGCACAAACTGACCTAGGGACCATAAGAATGATGCAAAGACATTTCTATTTCACACATCACTGGTCAGCTGCTCTTGCTGCTCTTTTCATGTTAGACTTTATTTGTAACAGTGAGTGGCTCTGGTTTTACATGTGGTTACTCACCACAGAAATCCTGAGGATATGGAAATTAGTGAGATTTGGGGGCAGGCCAAGGCTTTGACCTGCCACCCCCCTGTACGCTGGGGTCACCAGCAGCACCAGGAGTGGACAGGGCTGCCCCAAATGGGGAGCTGCCACCCTAAGCCACACTGCTGCCTGCCAGAGAGAGAAGCTTAGCCACTGCACACCTGAAAAATCTGATGTAAATGAAGGAATTTCCTGGGCTTCAGGCTCTGCTGCAACTAAATTCAGCTATGTCTGCCAAGTCAAGTCTTTTTTATGCTTTCTTAAGATGGAAATGCATAAAACATCTTTGAAAATGCCTGCTGAAGGCAAGATCCCCTCTCAGGCATGCCTTCGGTCTGCCCTGGAAGGATTTTAGCTGAAGCAGTCTGTACAAACAGGCTGTGCCTGAGTCAGCTGCCATCGAATTACCTGTGTTTTGGTGATCACTCTGCTGCACTCAAAATGCAAGAGAAATGGGGGACCCTAAAATACCTCCCCAACAGAAAACGTAAGCTCCTCCATATGTGCAGACTCCTTATTCTCTGTGGAATTTAATTTCCACAATAAAAGTGAAAGGGTAATGAGGTGATGTGAAAGGGAAGGAGCTTTGCTACCAATGGTGCTTCCAGCACATTGCTTTGGGGAATCTCTCAGGAGGTGATGGAAGAAGTGGCCAGGCCACTGATTTTCTACAGGAGGTGATTGGCAGTCCAGCAGCTCATGGAAATAGCTTCACATCTGCTTTCTACATTCCAAGGACTGGAAAATCTCCCTCCTTTCTTCTGTCCCTGAGATGGGATAGTCCCAACGCATTCAGGTTTCTAGTTGCAATGGAATTGGAAACAGCGGTATGCAGTCCCAGGTGCCAAAGGGAATAATGCATTAATGTGACTCCAAGGAAAAGCGGGCTCAGTATGGGTTCAGATGCAGTTTTCAGAGGACATAACGCCTGCTAAAGAGTAGTCCTTTTATTTCTCTTTTTGTAGCTTATTATTCGTCCACTAACCTTTTAGTAACTAAACACCATTTACCACTTCTGTTGCAAAGGCTGTAAGATTTCGCGTTGCCGCTGCGATCTGCAGAGGGCAGGGATCAGCTCACAGAGCCGCCTTTATTCCCGCCGCGATGCCCCCACCCTCCCTCTCTCC
>VXBJ01004047.1:3660-123660 GCA_013400055.1 Nycticryphes semicollaris
GTCTAGTGATGATTCAGGTAAGGACAAATTCTCATTTTATAACTAATTAAAGCTAAGTCAGATTATCTCAGAATTTAGCATGTTAAGCACAAGCATTTTCTTCACCATAAAATCATATCAATAATCTCTGTCAATTAAACTGAAATTTCAAAACTACAAGATTGCAAACTCTACCAAGCAGTGTTTGAGTTCTCCACTATTTTCTCAGTGGTTATATTCTCTTTAAAGGGAGAAAACATGAAAAAGTTTTGTCACACATATATTAATGGTGTGAATGAGTAATGTTGTCCAAGAACATATATATGTCCAAGTACATATATATATTTATAAAGGAGATTTTAATTCATTTTCCTGAACTAAGGCTTTCGTATAGTGCTTGAAACTTTTAATATGCTTTATGGAAGTCAAGTGTCAAAATATGGGCCATTTTTTCAGAAGTTTAACCAAATCATAACAGCTCTTATTATGACCCTTCTTTTCAGATTTTCAAAAGGGCTTGGCTCTTGACATATTATTTAAAATAACAGCTATTTATTTAAAATGCTTTAATTGAATATCTAAGTTTTTTTAGGCTGGTAGAGCCTAAGTTTTGCAGTAAAACATCTCCTTTACATCACTGATGCTTTTGTTTGCTGTTAGCTTGAAAATCACATCCTCAGTCATTTGCTCCTGCAAAACAGCGGGCTAAACTAATTCCCCTTTCAAAATGAGACTTTGTGCTTATCTGTTCTTAAATGCTATATGTTATAAAAGTGTTAAATTGTATTTGGGAAGAGGTCCATTAGTGTGTTGTTTGTATGTAGCAAAAGTGCTATGGGTTGGTATCCTATTATTACAGAGTAATCAGGTGGGGATTTAACTGCAGTGCAAACAATCCTTTTACAGATTTACTATGGAAGACAGGGGAACTGTTTTGTAAGAAGTGAGAGACATGTTAATTTCAAACTGGCCTAGCAAACAAAATTGCTTTTAAGATGCTGAAGTATTGAACAGTTTTTGCTTTTATCAGTTTTTTCCCAGGTTGCATGAAGTTCTTCTTCAAGACTTTTTCATTTATATGTACTCTCCTACCTGCTACAGGGGTTACAACTTTAGTGCTGCTTAGTATTTCTTTGAAGGCATAGGCAGAGTTGTATTCTGCATTCATAGCCGGAGTAGAAAACAGGAGAATGATGGGTGAGGTGCTTTCAAAATAATCTGAAAATTCCTGTTAGATTTGAAAATAAGGTTTAAAAAAAAAAAAAACAGAAAAAAAAGAAAAGACTGTCTGAAATGCTGTTTTGCAAAAACAGTGAGAAAGTTTGCATTATACACATTGCTCACTCATTTTGTGAATCGCACTGTATTAATCTGATTTTAGCCCCAGTGTTCATGCCATCTCCATCAGTGTTTCCTCTTTCACCGTATTCCCTCAATGTGTCATGGGAAAAACCTGAAGACAATTTAGCAAGAGGAGAAGTGATGGGATACAGCGTTAGTTTGATGACAGAGCAAAGGTTCTTGCCACCATTTTCCCAGGTATTGTTAGTTACATTAAGTTTTTCCTAATTGGTAATAGTAAAATTAATAACATTTGATGTCCTCCTTGATGTTGTGATTTCCCAGATTTGCCATATATCCTTGATCTAACTTTTTCACCTATGAGTTTATCTTGAGCGCTCTGTAATGTTATACACCACTTACAGGCCTTAAGTTGTATTCCTGAGTTGTGAAAACACAGTAGCAGCTGAGATTCAAATTAGGAGGGATGAGATTGAGCAAAAACATTTAAACTGGCTCAGTCTTTGCATGTTCTCCTTCTGTATTATTGCTATATTAGCTGATATGCTTAAAATCATGTTTTGTAGGAATCTGCATTTACATTGAGAAGGTACTTGTCTTACTTCCTGGATAACGGACAAATCTTTGAAGTGGAGAGACCTAAACTAGCAGAAAACCAACTTTATAAATCCTAAATATGTGATTTATTGTGTATGGTGATACACTGGAATGGTTTGCCCAGAGAAGTTGGGGATGCCCCATCCCTGGAGATGTTCAAGGCCAGGCCAGACAGGGCTTTGAGCAACCTGGTCTAGTGGGAGTTGTCCCTGCGCAGGGCAGAGAAGTTGGAATGAGATGATCTTCAAGGTCCATTCCAACTCTAACCATGATTTAAAAATAATGTAGTAGTTTGAGTGACTGGGTTTGGCAAACAAATACCACGGCAGTAGTAGTATGCTAAAAGCTAGGGAATGAGCAAAGAAACATGATAAGTAATCCAAATATGGGGGTGGATCTGGTGCCCTGACTTTATATTTTTTGTTTCAGAGATAATTTTGTCTTTATGTGGTACCACAGATGGGCCCAAGTTTATTTGTCTATGAAGTGGAGCTGCTATTGCTCCTGGGGCTGTTGTAACACTACCTAAATGCAAAATTGCTTCTGGTCACAGGCTTGCAATATTTTTCATTTGAATAAATATCTGATAAAGATTGCAAGTTTATTCAGTTTCACTCTTTCTGATAGCTTATAGCAATGTTAAAGTAAAGCAGATTCAAATGTCTGTAGGTATTAGTTATTCCCCTCCTTCCTAATGCCTGCTAATCATGTCGCTCATTCAATGGTGGTCAGATTTCACCACTTAATAGCATCGTCTTCGTCATCTGGATTGTAGCTGCACTGTTTGTAGTGATAACTGCACCACCACACAGTTTTATGAGGCAATAACTTTGTTTCCTCATTTATCCACTCAGGAACTGGCTTATTACCTCATAAAACAGCGTGATGGGAAGTGTTATCACCTAAATCCTAGCTTGTTCAGATTCTCCAAAATAATCCTCTCCCTCAAGTTGGTCTTTGTAGGCTTTTGCACATCTAAATGAAGGAATCTGCAAATTCAGAGACAAGATTCTTACAAGTGAATGTCATCAATTAACAGGAATTAAAATATTGATAATCAACTGTCATCTTTCGATCTGTTTGCTTTGCAGGTTTTGCATATAGCTGAGGCTCATGAGCTATACTATATAGTGACGGGATTAAAACCTTACAGGACGTACAACTTTACTATTACTCTCTGCAATCGAATTGGTTGTGTAGCCAGCGAGCCAGGCACCGGGCAAACCTTGGCAGCTGGTAAGGAAGCAATCTGTATCAAAGTACAAAGCTGACACACGGTTAACTAATGAATACCGATGACTGTGGTTTGATGCACAGTGACAAGACTAGATGTTGTATTAATGTAAAGTGACTTACTCAATTATTTGTTTATCTTGACAGATTAAAACCAAAATATTTTCAATGAAGGTTTAAGGTTCGCTATTATGGGAATAGGATTTGTGTGCTGCTCTCTCAAGTGCAGGTTATGGTTACGTGTATTTTTGTTCCTGCTTCTTTAAATGGTGACAGTACATAAATGTTGTTGAACCCATTCATTCATTTATGGTGCTAAGAAGTTGTTAATTTGTAATTGGGTTTTTAGTGTGTGTCTTATGTTTGCGTGACAGGGAATGCAAAACATGTATACTGTGCCAATGACTTGCTTAACCCACAAAGGAGGAGTTGAATGGGTTTTGTATTAAACTCTAACACATGCATAGTGTATTTGTGTGTCTAAGTTGGAAGCAATGTGCATGCTTTATGTCTGGTCTTCTGAAAATTTTTGTTTATTTAGCCTCCGAGGTTTGTGAGAATTTGCTTTGTAGATAAGTATACTCTCTCTCTTATGGAAACAATGTTCAAGAAACTGCATATAGTGTTGTGCACCTTAATAAATTTTCAGTCTTTGATTTAATTTCAACCACATATGTTAGGGACTTCAAAGATACTAACTTCCAACAAATTTAGGAGAAAATAAGCACCAGCACAGAACAGAGATGGAGAAAGCCAGCATTTACTTTGAAGAAAAGACTGGCATGAACTCAATTCTTAGACATCAGAGGATTTTGAGAGAGAAATTGTTAGGACTATCAGCTTCACAAGTCTCATTATTCATGAAACAAGGTTGTCAGTACAGCTCTTTACTACTATAAATATAAGCTCCAAATGAATGCTGTGTGACATACAGCTGGCTACTTATTGTTGTTGTTTCCTTTTGTACAGACAGTTAAAACACACTAATTACTTTCACAGTATAAGCATTTTCAGTTAAGGAATTAATGGTGTTGTCATATGGATGTTGTGATGATGATCTTTGAGATTACCTCTCTTATGTAATTTGGTCTCTCACAGGGAAAAAGCCTGAACGTTTTCGCGGTGCAGGTTCCATGGGCTGTATTTGAGTTGCCTGAATTCCCTACAAGCTCCAATGTGTAATCAATGAAGATATACGGGAGCTTCCAGACAGGGAATAAGGAGATGCTTAGAGCCAGTAAATAGGAAGCTTTATATACATGAACTGAAGTGGAATTTCAGCTGTTTGGATATTACCTCTAGTCTGTTGTTCATCTGTTTATTGCCTTTCCATTTGCTCTCAAATGGAAGATAGGTGATTGGTTCCTTGACTCAGCATATTGGCTTTGTGTTTCAGTGGGCAAGGCTTGTTCTGTCAGTTTCTCTCTCACCGAATTGCTGATTTCAAAATTTGTTTTGTTTCCTCATACTATGGCCTCTAAAAGTTTCAAGCTGGCCATCTCCAGATCCTCCTCCTTATATGAGTATGACTTTATCCTGTACCATACAGCTGTGCAAGGAACTGTGTTTCAGCCTGTGCTGATAACCATGGAAACAAATATGGCCTAAACCACACATGTTATTACTACAAATGATTCAACTTTGCATTTATACATTTATTAAAAGATTCAGAAACAATAGCTTAGTTATGCTTGACAGCTTGTTTATGACCATCTCCTCCCTGGTTGTGTTAATACTTAGAGACCTATCACATTAGAGAAGACCGGAGAATACAAAGTAGAATAACAGACGTGTCTCCATTTATTAGCTGTTTTGTAGTGTAGCCTTTTGCTGCTAACTGCTGTAAGCCTTGAAAACAAAGAACCAGTCCTGTATTGGGTTCCTTTTATGTTTTTAAAGCCTGTTAATGCAAAGTCTTAACTTCTCACCAATTAAAGAGTAAAACACTTAAATTTTGAATGCAATTATTTTTTTCCACCATTCACATTTTTCATTTCTGGAGAAAATTGTTTAATAATCTCCATCCATATTTTTTTGTTGCTTGCACATGTCCATTTCATGAAGTTCTGTAAAATTGCGTTTCCTAAGAAAAATTAAGAGAAACACTACTTATGTATTTCTGTGCTGACTCTTAGATCAAAGCAAGTTCAAACTGAGAACAAAGTTAGGAGAAACCAGTCTCTGTCACTTGTAAAAATAGAGGATCAAGTCTTAGTCCATTAATATCCTTTTGTGTCATTGAATGGTGGAAAATTAAATTAAAATTGCCTTTCTAGTACTGTTGAGAAGTTCTGTTTTGTGAAGGAATGTATTCCTGGCAGAGAGACAGCCTCTCTGGCTGGATGCCAGTGCCTCTCCATGCCCTGGCAAAGGGAGCTTTTTGGAGGAAGTCTTGACTGAAGTGTGCTCCAGCATGATGGTCCCCTTGCATCGTGACACAATGCAGAAGCTTTAAATTGTGTTCCAAGCTGAGCTAGAGGTTATAGTAAATTAGACTAATTCTTCTCCTCTGATCTTGAGGAGGATAATGGAAAGCCATCTCTACCCCTTCCGTGTGTGGAGTATACTGATTTATCATGTGGAACCTTTAAATCAATGATGACTCTGATTTTGACATGTCCAACTGATGTATATTAGCAAGAAGCTTGCTTTTAGAATTGCCAATGTCTTCTTAAATTTCCCACTTAAGTCTCAAGGGATTTTTAAGTTTTGTTCATATCCATTAGGTTAATTCAAAAACCAGCTGCAAAAATAAGATGCTATTCAAAATCTATCATTCTTCTTTTTCTCTGGCAACATGTTTTTTATATGGTGTAACATAGCAAATAAATAAAGGGGCAGAAACAAGGGCATGAAATAATTAGAAAAAATGCTGAGTAAGAAAAGAAAAAAGATTTGGGAGAAGATTTAAAAGACAAAGAAAAGCGACTTCTGCAATCAGGGTCAGTATTCAGGGTGAGACCTAAGGGAGCAGACGCATCAGAAACAGTCTGCTGATCTTTCAGTGAGAAGTCTTTTTTTAGAATATAAGTTAAAATTGGTTAGAATGATCCAGATGAAAACATAACAAATAGATCAATTGTTTTTATCAAAGTTAGGTTGATGGTTGGACTAGATGATCTTAAAGGTCCCTTCCAAGCTAGACAATTCTATGATTCAGTATAGGCATCTATACAGGGGGTATTTCATGAGTAGCTTTCCAGGAGGAGAGTGAATGAAAAATACAATCAGCCGTATGTCCTTGTGTCTGTCAGACCGGCAAAAAAAAATCTCCTCCTCACCTATATATATATATACCCATTATATTTATAAATAGTAATAAAAGACAAAACATGCATATTTTCCAATTTTTTTCAGTCAGGGAGAGAAACATCTTTTTATTCCCAGCAATTTCTGATATTTCAATGGGGTGGAATTACCCATGTGCTTGGACTAGTACAATAGCTTATCATACCCTTCTCAAATGAGATAGTCAAAAGGTGCCTTAAACAATCTATACAGCTATGTTTCATTAGCAAACTGTGTGATTGATCTTATTTCTTGTAATTAACTTCGTCTTTCCTTTGCCCTTCTTCATATTTTTTTAAACTTAATTTAAAAAGCATTTTTTAAGAGACACCAAAGTATGGCTTTATGACTGCTGCCATTTACCCCAGCGCATTGTATTCCTGATCCTTTGCTTTTGATGGCAATTACAGGGTTCAGAAGCTAATTTGTAGAAGATATTCTTCCAGCACCAGCTGCATCTGGCTTCTTGGCAGACTTCTCAAGCAGTTGTATTGGTGTCTTTGGAGTTGCCTCTGGGTTTGCTGGGGTAATGATGCTGATGGGCTTTCTGGGCTGTCTTACACTCCTTGATGTCATTTTCTTTTTGATTACCCTTTTAATCTGAGTAATTTTTCTGTTTTTTCCATTCATGAATAAGGTCCAGCACAATCCCTTTTCAAAAGCCTCAAGCCATTTGTCATGGCAATATAGCATTTGTTTATGCCTGTCATAGCCTGCTCTTCTACAAAAAGCTATATTTCAATTTTAAAATCAGAAATAGCCATTAAACAGGAAATAAGTACTGTATATTTTCCTTTGTTACAGAGGAAAAATACGAGGGCCATTTGCTGCTGGCCTGAAAACACAGTTTGTTTTGCATGCATGTACATAAGTCTCTTCATTGTGAATAGGACCCAAAGTGATTAAACAAGCACTCTTAATATGTTAATTTATAATTTTAATTACAACAATCTTGTATATATAGTCATTAGTGAATACTAATATAAATATTTTTCTACCTTTTTATTCATAATGCATAAACCAATCATCCAGTTACTTCTCGGCAGTTGCCTGTTTCCGTTTCATAATACAATCTTTGTTCTTAGTTATGAATGCATTTTGTTCATTCCTGTCTTGAATAATCCCTCATTAAGCTAGTCACTTTCTGCTCCATGCTAAAAAGGAAAAATTATCATGCAAATGTGGCATGCCATATTAAAAAGCACATTACCAAACACTTTTGTTGCTGTCCTTCAATTAGTTTCCCTTCTTTGAATTTAATTTCATTTGTTGTTAAACTACTGACTTGATGTATGGACTCATGAATTTGAGCCTGCTGCCAAGAATGTAGCAGGAAAAAAAAATCAAAGCCTCTTCAGAAAGCTGCAGAGGCAAAGCTGAAATGAATTTGCTTCACCTTTGACAAGAACACTTGAACAGCATTGGAATCCTCTGATGATTCAGCTTGGCTAATTATCCAATTATTTATTTCAAGAATAAAGACACTGTTTTACAATTAGAGAAGTGTAAGGTAATCTGAGAAATTTCTTATGACAGATGACTTAAATAACTTCTGAGATAAATAGTGTCTGCTCAAACTTGTCTCGTCTGGTGTTCAAGCTGTAGTTAAACTTTGAGTGTCAGGAAATTAGTAGGCACTCAAAAGGTATTTGTTTCTTCTCACCTACCAACAACATATTATACTTCAGAAAATAACTTTGTTCTTTTCCCTCTGTGTCAAATTTGTAAGGTTTTTAAGGTATGTTTAACTTGCATTCCTCTTGATTAAAAGCTTTTGGTTCAAAGCAATACTTTTTAATTGCCTAATGATATAAGTCAGTTCTTAGGAAAGAACCGTGCATTTAGGAGTTCATTTGCAATATAACTGAAAAATTCATTGCATGGCAGTAAAACAATTTACTGTTAATTACAAGGAGAAGAATTTGCTGTACCATGCTCACAGATTGCCATGAATCATGCAGCACTCCTAGAGATTTATAACAGATGTGTAAGTGGGATGAATTAGCAGGGTTTAATAACAGAGACACAAATCATGCAGACTTCAAGGAGCTTTAATTGATATACTAGAATGTGACGGGCATGAATCACTCAGCCATTCAACAGCACTGTAACATATGGTCAGCTCAATATGCTGCATCTTAAATCGGTTGGTGAGTCGTTGGTTGTCCCATATGGTGGAAGCAATATATTTTTCATGATTTTTAAAAAATAGTGTATTACATCTATTTTTAAAGAAATATGATCGTAACATATTGATATTATTAAATTTTCTTTTGATGTCCATTATGGCTGGTTTTTATTCTTCTTTGGGGAAGGGTCCAAAATGAACTCTAAAGAATCTTCTGAAAAATCAAAATATTGGCAGAAGACAAATATTATTTTGTGACTCATTTACTGTTGAAATTACAGATACTTCTGTGAAGCACAGAGAAAGAAAAGATCGTACCAGAAATGGTATGGCAATCTCAGGGTCCTCTGGACGAATAACTTGTAGCATAAAATGAATTGGATGACTAATAGTGAGGCATGTAATGTTACCAGCAAGATAAACTCCACGATGAAAAAAATCCCATTTTCTTTAAGTTTTTGGCCTCAAATTTGCAAAATATTTAGCTTGTAAGCAGGCATTTTGAATTCAGCTGAATAATACTTAAAACATGTATCCTTTTTGTTACTGTTACCTTACTGAACTATTCAGAATAGCTAATTGAAGGCTTCTGTGGAAAGGTACACAAATATCTACCTACAGTATGCTGAGCAGTAGTTATTCAAACATATGTAAGCCTGTTAAATTTAGCCACAGTGTAAATATGTTATGCCTGGGACAAGAACCTGGCAGAATATGGAAAAGCTTTAGTGGTTGTATTAGTAAACCTGACAGACTTGAGAAAGGAGTATTGTATCCTTAGAACCGTGGCTGCCAGAATTTAATGTCAACAATTAAAATTTATTTTGATCCTTACCTAGTGTTTATTACTGTTTGTATACACAACAGACCTTACTAATACAGAGATGCACTATTAGATGGAATTACCATCTGTTCAGAGTGAAATGCTGGCATCTGTCTTCGAGTCTAAAACTAAAATGATATTATTTCAAACAAAACAAAATTAACTGCTCTTTACTTACCAACTTCATTTTTTTGTACATGTGTGTGCGTACACACATGGGAAAGGCTTATCTGTAATGACCTGTGTAGCAACATCTATATTTAGATATATGACTTCAACATACGCTGTATGGACCATCTGTCTTTATTGGTCTTTTTTGTGCCCTCTGCTACACAATGGCATGCAGCAATCATGGGCTTTTAAATACTGTTTTAGCTTTATAATTTATTAAATATGTATTATATAGCAAGACATTAAAACTACATAATTAAAATACACAAAATGTGACTTCGAATCCACTAAAATGTAGTGCTCTCATTATTTTGACAGATGTGTCTTAACAGAACGTGACTAAAAAAAATTAAATAAGTAAAATTATAGCCAATTCATCTTTCAGAAAGTAGCTACAGGTACCACAGTGACACCTTTAGGAAAATATCAACTGTATCTTTTAGTTTTGAATATTTTCAATTTCAGTATTTAGTACTCTGCTGGGCTAGTGCTATAGATTTATTTTCAGTCCTGTCTGTTCCTGTGCAGAGTTTGGTTTTCTGTTTTGTTTTAACTTATGTAACCTATTATGTACAGTCTTCCAATATCTTGATGCCTGAGAATTCTCAAGCATCAACGAAATGGTAGTTTAAATACTAATGTTATAGCAAGGATGCTACTTTCTGAAAGGGTAGGCTTCTATTCCATATATCACAAAATAATAAATTGTGTCATGCCAGTGTTTAATGCATGTACACAGTGCATTAACTGTAACTGTAGTACATTTATTTGTGCTAGAGGAGACTTGAAAATGATTAAAAAATCAATACTTCCCTGTCAGAGAAGCAAGTGTTACGATGCATTTAAGTAGTTAATTGCATAAGGCCCATAAAAGCTTCAGGTTTGGATATCAGAGATGCCATAATTATGGTCCAAATAACTGCCGTTTATTAATATTAGACTTTAAAGAAAGATATAGTTATTGTCATGAGCATTAGTTAGCTGTACACGTTTGAGCAATGCTGAATTTTAGCACTTCTGTTTTGCCATCAGTAGGCTGAACTGGAGGGCTCAACCTCTTCTGTTCATGTTTAAAATGCTGACATACACTAGTTCTCTCCAGAGGTGAAGTTTTGACTGTTAAGCCATGTTTTCTATTTAAACTTGTGCATTAATACCACAATTCATTAGGGCTGTGCACTACTTATGCAGGAAAGCTTATGACCTCACACTGCATTACCTCGATTTTGACACTGTAAATTTCTACCATAGAGTGAGATACTAATTAGATTGTGAAGTCATAAATGATGCCTAAGCAGCAATTTACAGCACATAGTGTCATTGGCAGTTTCCCCGTTCCCCTACTCCCTTTTTTCTCCGAGACAGAGTGGGGACAAAGAAAGAAAAAGAAAGGGAAAATAAAAAAAATAGCCACGTGCTACAGGCAAATAGGAAAAATGAAAAATATATTAATGATCTTGGAAACGTGCAAATGTTTAAAAGGATGTTATTAATTCATTCTAAATGAAGCAATCTCTCCTTTAAAGAACTCACACTACATACAATACTGTGCTGTGAAGTAATATGTCAGATTTCAAAGGTCCATATTTTAATTCGGGTTTTATTGTTCTTGAGAGGCGTTTATTGCTCTTTACTATGTCATTATGGGAACAAGTAATTTTTACAAGTTGTCATTGTATTTCACTTCCTGGGTACAAATGAAGTTTCTGTTCTTAAATCCTTTTCTTTATCAGGGAAAGGAACAGAAGAAGAAAAGGCAAGATAGATGTAGGTGCTATAGGTACTAGAGTGTTCTTGTACTTCTCCAGATGAGAACTTTGATTGTTTCAATGGCGGTTCATTTCTTTCCCACCTGTATGGCCATCGTGCCATTATCCAAACAGGTCATGCTGCCCTCCAGTGGCTTACTGTACAGTATTTTTTAAAAAGTTAAAAAATAAATTTGTTCATAATTCAACTATAGCGTGACTAACACTATCAAAATGTTTAAAAGAATACCAGAGTATTAGTTTTAATGGTAGGAGGATTATTGTAATAACATAAAACTATCTTATGCTGATAACATTCATGGAACCAATCTTGTATAGAGTCTTTCTGTATACCAGTGTTGGTGGAAAAAGGTTAGAGGGGATAATTTTCTTGAACTGAATAAGTATCTGAACTTATGCTAATGCCTTGTATGTTCATCGTGAGGAAAACAATCTGATGGGCCTTCAGTATTGTAGACAGATAGCTGTTTCGCTCCTGTTGATAAGGATGAGTTCAGTGATGGAAGACATTTGTCATGTACCAAGCTGCTGAGATGTAACAAGGGTTAAATAACTGTTCCGATTCATCTTTGGTCTTTCACTCAAATCTAAAGCCCAAAGTCATACAATGAGCATGACATGAGACATTAATCAAGGGAGGAATACATTTTAGGTAGACATTGATTCAGATTCTTAAAGATTATGAGAAACATATTTTGGATATAATGCTGGAAACATTTATCCATAGTTTAAACAAAGTATTTCTTGTGGAATTGAAAGTAAGATCCTGTGAAGTGCTTTTTTCTAATTAAGCTTCTATGGACATCTGTGTTTGTTCTTAAAGTGATCAGAAGCCGAAGCAGGATCTTTTGCAAAAATTATGCTATGTGCAATAAATAATTTCCCAAGTATTATGGACAATAGATTATTTTTTTTTTTTTATGCACAGCTCCGGGAAAACTTAATGCCCCTCGTGTTGAAGGAATAAACAGCACAATGGTAAAGATAAATTGGAATGAACCTGAAGAACTTAATGGGCCTTCTCCCACCTACCAAGTGGAAAGGATGGATTCATCTTTAGCTACATTGACTACAGAAGTAATGAAAGGGATCCGTTTCCCAGGAAATGGATATTACAGATTCGCTAGTTCCATTCTCCCTGCCAATACTTACTTTACAGGTAAATGAGTTTAAATGACTTACAAAATGTACCAGTTGTACTCTGCATTTATTTTACCATTTATTATCATCTTCTGTATAATTTTCATGGTAAAATCCTTAATTTTTAATTTATGGGCATAATGTGATTGTTAGTGATATATGGGCTATTTCAGTTCTCACATAAAAAGCGTCTAGAAAATGTTATTGGACATGTGGGATTTGTATTCCCTTGCCTTTGGACATAGAGATGTACATGATGGTGAATGTTGCTGCATATTTGACTCATTTCCTAGTGGTAAATATAAAGTGGATTTAATTTAATCTCCTGGGATAAAAACTTTTCGATGAATTTGCTGTGAGTACTAAGGCATGTTTTCTTTGGTATCTTTTTGAGGATTCCTGAGGTTGCATGAGCATTCAAAATGCACTTTCTTCTGTGTTCAATATATTTGTGTTGTGGTCCTGTTTGTTTTGTCAAGGAAAGAAAAAAGATTGCCAATCTGACAAAATCTGCTGTTCCTGGGTATTATCTCCACTCTTTTTTGATTATTTAGTTATTTTGGAACTGGGTGTTTTTCAGATTGAAGCAGACCAATTATGCTATTTTCTGTGATTCTCATGATTTGCTTATGTCTTCACTTCTGGGGTAAAGCAAAGATATATTTTTTTTTTTCAAAAAGCACAAGGTTTCTGTCAGCTCATTTCTGTGTTTGAGAAGTTGTAGGGGTCTGTAAGTCAAATACTACATTGGTGTGCATGAACTGTGAGTTTTTAAAAGTTCAAGAAGAAACGGCAGAGATGAAGGTTTAAAAAAATTTTAGAAAAGGTGTATGAAAGGGGAGTGTGTGTATGTATCTATATACACATATACAGATATATATATCTGTATCTATATATCAAGTCATGAGACAGCAAGGGGAAATCCAAAAGTAATTTAGGTAATGGTGAGAGCAAGTGTTAGATGGTGTGCTGATAGTGTGGAGGTCACGCCACGGCGTGGTACAACTTAACCTGGTACTGACCCTTGTTTGATAAAGGCAAAAACCACACAACAGGGTTGACAACCAAGAGAGTGCCAGAGATTTGAAGTGGACTGAGTAACTGACATCCCTTGTCTTCTGGGTCACCACAGGTAATTCTGACAAGAATATGTGAGTACCGATGTCTTGGTACTTGCAAGTATGGGTGCAAATTCAGTTTTTGTTTAAAACAAAAATCTCCTTGTCTGTCCATGATCACTCAGTGAGTCTGATTTTTGAAAAAATGAAAATTGAAGATCACCTCATTTTTTTCTCTTGCTAGATGCTTACTTGACAGATAGTCAAATAATAATAAAAAGTGATAATGTATTAGTTAAATATTGACACCATGTTGACTTGCTAAAAATGTTTCTGAGCAGGAATCTGTAGGAACAGCTGTTGGGCTGCTTTCCCCACCCAAATTGCTCAATGGCTTTCCTGACATCAGAGTTCACACCCTTTACTGTACATTTAATAAAAAAGATCTTTGGTGTATTTCTTCCGTTGTCGGTTGTGATGATCTAAACAACAAAGGAACTGTGAGCTGCAGTTTTTCTCACTGGAGCCCCAGTTATCCCCATCAGTTAAATAGTTTAATCGGGCAAGTAAAGAATTATGAGTATCACTGAACTTGCTACTTCTCATTAGAAGTCTTAGAGTGTTAGGGAAGGGGATGTTGCACTACTGGGATTGTTAACGTGCCTGCCTGTTCGTAACGAGGAAAGCCCAAATTGATCTACCCAAGCATTGATTCAGTCTAGGATTCAGTTATGCTCCATAATCTGAGACTGAAGCCTTGAATAAGGTTTATTGAGATGGCTGGTGATTTGACAGAGCTGGGAGAAGATGCTAAAATAAAGGTCTGTTTATACTGGTACCTGGTGGCTGATAATGGCTTATGGATAAATATAATTTATTATTGCTTTGGATTTTGTTCTTTCTTTTACACCAGCTATTCATCTGAGTATCCGGAGATGACCTAGAACCAAAACATGCTAGGCAATTTGTCCAGACACCTGCTGGTAATGCCTGAAAATGACTTTATGAGCTTGTTTGGTACCTAAAAATGTGTAATTTGGGTACTTGATAACTCAATAGAGTTTTTGAGAAATAAAAATATGAGTTTTTCTAAGTAGATCATCAGTTCTTCTTCCAAAACATGATGGAGGGAAAATTATAGCAAATCCAGGAAAGTTTAGAAAGACACTTAGGGGAATGAAAAATATTCTTTGTGCTCTGCACTTGTTTTGTTGTTGACGCCCTCTCTCATTACCCATCTCTGAAGACAAGCAGTTGGCAATTGTGCTTTCTAGATGGAAAGACTTTAGTGTGCATGCAGCTGTGTACATTTTTGACAGAAAAGTGTGCCAGCTTGTATATGCCAGCCAGCAGACTGATACTTCTTAGTGCATCTGGGATCTCCCACTGCTAATCCAGAAAAAGATAGATCAATTTATTCATAGCTAATAAATGCAATTGTCCTCACTATCTCTCTGACTGGTCTTACACTCCAAGGTGCAAGTAATAGGGGCAGATGTATTATCTGGGAAATCTTCTAAATTCGTCTTAAAAAAAAAAATGAAAGAAAGTGAGGCAACAGACACTGGCTACACTAAGCAGTGTTCTTCTGTCTGTAACAAAGCCTCCAGCTGCACAGAAAGATGTGCTCTGAGTACACATTAGATGAGAGGAATTCAAGTAAAGAAAAAGATTGTTTCTGCCAAAACTATCAACAGGCAACTTCTCAGTGAAGATGCATTTTGGGCATCTGTAATATAATTTCCCAAGAGAGGCAGACTTGATTTTGAATACTTATCTCTATCCTTTGAAGTTATCATAGAATCGTAGAATGGTAAGAGTTGGAAGGGACCTTAAAGATCATTCAGTTCTAACCCCCTGCCATGGGCAGAGACACCTTCTGCTAGACCAGGTGGCCTTGAACACTTCCAGGGATGAGGCATCCACAGCTTCTCTGGGCCACCTCTTCCACTGCCTCACCACCCTCACAGTAAAGCATTTCTTCCCAGTATCTAATCTAAATCTACCCTCTTTCAGTTTAAAACCATTACCCTTCATCGTATCCCTACAATCCCTGATAAAGAGTCCCTCCCCATCTCTCCTGTAGGCTCCTTTTAGGTATTGGAAGGATGCTATAAGGTCTCCCTGGAGCCTTCTCTTCTTCAGGCTGAACAACCCCAGCTCTCTCACCCTGCCTTCATAGGAGAGTTGCTCCAGCCCTTTGATCATCTTCATGGCCCTCGCTGGATCTGTTCCAACAGGTCCATGTCCTTTCTATGTTGAGGACTCCAAAGCTGGACATGGTACTCCGGGTGGGTTCTCATGAGCACACAGTTCTTAGATACGACACCATTCATCACATCTCTCAAAATACTACCAGGCAAAGGAACTTTTAGTGTTTTTGTTTTAGCTAAGGAACTTACTGTCTCTCATCACTCTGAAGATTGAGTATTCAGATCTTCATGTCTTCCCCATGAGGCAGTAAACTGCTATCATTCTAATTTCATACATGGGAGCTGAAGTTCAGATTCTATTTAACGCAGGAGTTTGTACTTGAAAGGTCCCCTAGAAATTGCTAGAAGGTTTTACATATTAGTATTTCATGTGGTTTGCTTTATTGGTGCATCTTGTGTGATGCAGCTGTTGGTCTGGAGTAACAGTGCTGCAGTAACACTGTTGTGTTTGTCTTTATGGTTCTCTAGTAGATGGGAGAGGTACTGTCTATTTTATACAGTGTGTAGACAGGCTAGCTTGTATTCAAAGAACTGTAAATAGCCAAGTGTCTGAATATCTCTTTAATTCAGATTATACTGGTATTATCTCTTTAATGACTGAGTCTAATGGTTAGGTCCAAAAAAAGCCTAAGGGTGAAGGTAACGAGCATGATGCCATGTTAACCCAGCTTTCACCACTAACAAATGGGTGAGAATAGTTTGCTCTGCAGGGAAGTTAAGGTCTTCATATACTTTCTAGCAGAGACATACCAAGGCTTACAAGTAAGATCCTTCAAGATCATTGAATAAAATCCTTGGAAAACAGCATACTGAAGTGTAGGTGTGTAAACATCAACAAGCCAACAGATATATTTATGAAAAGAGTTTTTACTCAATTCCTTTTTGCTCATTGGTTGAGGGTTAGGACTTGAGGTGCCTGAATAGATGAAATAAAAACTGATGTATGAATTTTGACCTGTGTAAACGACCCCTGCATAGGTTCAAGTTCGGTTTTAATTTGAAGCGATATCTTCTGTTCAGGATTCATGACTTATATCTCCTTAGGGTTAGGCAGGTTTAATTTTTTTTTTCACAGAGAGTAGAGGATCACATTTTTCTTTGAAAACGTAACTCCCTGGGAAGCACAGGTACACCCTATTTGAGTATATTAGTGGATACTATGCCTTCAGCTAGAAACAGTGCCACTGTTTAAACTTTGTAGAAAATCCTGTCAAAAAGCTGTGTGATAGTTTTTTTCTAGCGCAAGCATACTGGATTAAGCTCATAAGGACAAATAAAGGGAAGTTTAGTTTTCAGGTTTATTGAGCAGATGGATGTCAAATTACTGATTTTTTTTTTTATTTTATTTTATTTTTTTTTTTCAAAAATGAGCTTCTGGGCCAAAAGAGCAACTGGTTGAAAACTGAACCCTGAATGTCTTTGGGATACAATATCTGAGCTAGGAGTTTCAGGACTGCACTTTAGTTCTCTAAAGTACAGTCATGGGTTAAGCAAATCACTTTTTGAATCTTTCCTCTGATTGATCCATTGCCAGACAGAAAGTTTGTGGCGGAGGCAATGGTATAGGGCCTATTATATAATTAGAAAGGATAGGAATTGCAATCAGTTGGACATACAAATGAACAAGAAAGTAAAGAGTGTGTAACGAGTCACTCAATTGTTACAAAAGAAAGAAAATGCAGAGTAGTAAGATGCTTGTGTGGAAGGTTATGTTCTTCTTGACATCTAAAAATAGGACTGCTTTCCAAATGTAACGTTGAACATATATTGACAATTCTGTGACATTGTAGTGGGTTTTGAAATAACATACATATCCTTTCTATGAAATGGAGCAAAACAAATCCTCCAAGCATGCTTTATACATTGCCTAAAATACAATTGGAGCTTGATGTTAGGAGTTGTATATTCATGTGAGAAGACAGATCTTTACTTATTTAGTGATAAAATAATTAATTTTTCTTCAGGTGGATGAAAGATTCTTTCTGATTTTTAAAAACAGTCATATTTGCTATTACTATTTTAATGTGATTCTTCTTGGATGCTACTTGTTTAAAAAGAAAATTATTTATGTAATATTAATAAAAATGCAATCCACTCTGAAGGAGCCTTTGTGTTTGGCCTCGCTTTGAATCCAAGTTTTCTGAAATAGGGTACTACGCTTTTAAAGAAGTGGGTCTTGCTTGGAATATGTATTCTCTGTCATTCTCTACATGATGCAAATTCAGCTCTGTAATACTTAGGAAATAACTGTGTTAGGTAAAATGTTCATACGTTTAGCATTACAAATAGAGCTTTTTTACAATGATATTTTTAGTGTCATGAAATAGTCTTAAAAAATGTGTATTTTAAAAAAATAAATATCTCTGTGCTAGTGTTTGTACTTCCAAATTCTGACTCAGATACACACACATTTCTCAGAGTGGAGAATCTTTCCAATAATGATGTTTCTTAATGAGTTTGCCATGGAACACTGCACAAGCATCGTTTACATTTGTTCTGAGCAGAAGTGCTGAGAATGACTGTGGTCATTCAGTGTGGGTCTCCCTGTAGCTCTTCATCACTGTGAACTCTCTTTGCAGTAATGTAAAACAAATTTCACTTCATATAATCTTGAGCCAACATTTCTTAGTTGGTAGAAGGCACAAATATTTTCATTAGCGTATGGAGACAAATAAACAGACCTTTTCTAGCATCCCAACAGAAATTTATGGAATGCATTATGACTGAAATAGTTCATCTCTGGCATCATGCACATTTTAAAGAATAGTTGGATGAGCTCTTGTTAAGAATAACCTAGCTAAAGTAGATTCTGCTTTGGAGTAAGTGGATTGATTCCGTGACCTCTAAGAATGTTTTCCAAACGTACATCCTCTTATAAACTCAGATTAACCCAATAGACTAGGAAAGATGTTCATTTCAAGAAGTAACTTTTAGAATGAAATAATTTAGGTTGGAAGAGAACTCATCTACTCCAATCTTCTGCTCATAGTAAATCTGGCTAGACCTGCTTAGGCCTTTGCCTGGTTGAGCTTTATCTCCATATGTAATCAAGTATATTTCCAAGTACTGTCCCAATTTCCAATATGACTAGCCTTTTCCCCCTTACAGATACACAGAATTTTCTGTATTTGAATTTGTGTCCATTGCTTCTTGTTCTGTCACTATATAGCTCAAAAAAAGTGTGGCTCCATCTTCTTTATATCCTTCTGTGAGGTAATTGGAGATGGCAAGACATATCCTCCATCCTTCCATGCTCAAGACTGAAACCAACCTGGCTTCTTCTCTGGCTTCTTCTCATGTCATGTACTTTGGCCTTCTGACTATCTTGGCTCCCCTCCACTGGATTAATTTCAGCTTGCCAGGATCTGTTTTCATGCCAGAGTACCCAAAACTGCATTGCAGGACTTGCATTTGCCTTTGTTGAATTTCACAAGGTTTCTGTCAGCTCATTTCTCCAGCCTGTCAACTTCCCTCAGTTGCAGTGGATACACTGCAGCCCTCAATATTTTTTTATTGCCTGCAAACTTCTTGATAGTACACTCTGTCCCATTGCCTGGAAGAGAGTAAATGCTGCCCAGTGGGCTTTATGCCACTTGTCATAAGCCTTTGAGTCCTGCTGTTCAGCCAGTTTTTTACCCACTTTTATAGTCCACCTGTGTTCTATCTATTGCTCCAGCCTGAGGGCAAGGATCCTATGGGAAACCATGTTGAAACCCTTGTGAAAGCCAAGATACACAACACTGGTTGCTTTCCCCTTTGGCTGCTGAGCCAGTCCTTTCATCTTAGAAGGCAATCAGGTTGGGCACAATTTGCCCATAATAAATCCACGTTGATTGTTCCAAATCATCTTCATGTCCTTTGTGTGTCTGCATATGGCCTCTTGCATAGTGTCCCTGGGGACAAAGTCTAGGCTGACCGGTCTGTAATTTCGCTAATCTATAGACAGAACTTTACAACAAATGCTCTATAATTTGTTCGCTTCAGCCTTATCCTGAAAGGATGAAGAGAACTGGAACAGGAGGAGAGCAATCTGACCTTTTGCATAGTTTGACTTGATGTATTTTTTTTGTCTCTCTGCTGGCATTTTTTCCTTGCATAGTTTTTTAAGGCTCATCCTTTTTTAATTCATTGCATTGAACTGAAGAAGGTAAACAAGATTTTCTGAGGGGAAAAACAATTACAAAAGAAGTTCTTACACTAAGCTTTCTAATGTTGAGGGAGAAAGGAAAAGAGTACTTTTGTTTATCTGGAGAACACACTTTATATCTCAGCAAACTTTTGATAGTGCCACTCATTTTTCAGACTTTTATGTTAATCATACAAAAAGAGTTCTTGGATAGCTCTTATATTATCGTGTCCTTTGTCTAGGTTGTTGCTACAAGACTTAGAAATTCTTTTAATTTTTATGCCAGCCTCTTACATTTTCTAGTCTTGTATTCACAAAAGAATGATTTGAACCCGGGTCTTCATCTTCTGTGAAAAAAAAGATAAAGATCTTCTATATCACCGTCAAGTGGCTGGCTTCAGTCTGCCTGAGAACTATTTGCACAGATGTTTTAGGTGGAATTTTGCCCTAGTACTTAAAATGAATTCACAGTTTCATCTTGAAAAACACATTCCTTTATTCCTTGCTTCTGAATCCCAAGAAGGCTAAAGATAGGGAGAGAGAGAGGGAGAGGAGCTGCATATAGAGAAAAAGGAGTGATCCAGCACAACAAAGTGAACTGTGCTGTTTTATGAACAGAACAACTTAAAACATGAACTTCTTGAACATGTACAACAGGGACTTAGGCAGCAAATAAGCCAAGCTGATGCTGACCTTGCCAGTGTTACAGGGGTAATGTTTTTTTACTAAGATGAGCTGGTTTTGTTAGGCAGAGGCATACTCTATCAGTATCAAGTATCTACTTTTGCAATTTATTAATTATAGAAAAGATTTATTGTAGCCAGTAAATGGGAGAAAGAGGAAAAAAAAAAAAAAGGATTTTCCCATTCTATACCTTCTGTATTATTTCTTATATTTACTTGTTGCACTTTAACAGATCGACTATGCAGCACAAGCTTTGGCATGTGATTGCATTGTTGGTTGTTGGTTTTGGTTTTTTTTCATCTACTTGCCTTTAGTGCCAAAGTACATTTTTTGCCACTGTTGTTTAACATTTTGCGCTGCATGGTTAAAAGCAATTTTTCCTGCTTATACATGGAAACTTTCAGAGCATGTGGTAATCCCCACTGTGGAAGTTGTAAAAGCAGTAGCTTTTCTGTTGTCATATCAAGCTACCAGTAGAAAAGCCCTTTCCCAGACTAGTTCATAGTTAATTTCAGCTGTCTGCTTGTGCAAAACAGGTTACAGAAATTGGGTCTTCTGATTATCACAAATATACCACATGACCAAGCAGCAGTTCTTCCCCTTTTGTCATGACTTTATTTATGCTTCTATTAATGTGATGTAAACATGATTCGCTATTTTGAAATGTACTGGGCATTCCCTCTGTAGAATTAGCAGAAGAAAAAATCAATTATTGTTTAGTCAAGGGTAAGAAAAGTAGTTACTCTCTACCAAGTTTGTGTTTATTATAAAATAATCTGAGTGTAACCACTTCCGTACTAAGCTATTTTATACACTGCTAATTTCCACCAGTAAAGCATACCTATGTAATAGATATTTCTTTTGCTTGCTTGTCTCAAACAAAATGCAGATAGGATTTGATGTAGGAACTTTGTGTAGGAGTCTGCACAAAAAATACTCATTGAAATTAATGATAGCAACTGTGGACAAAAATACTTTTAGTTTTAGTATCTAGTCTGGCCTTTGCTGAGTAAGAATGGAGTTCTCATGTATTTGTTCAGCTCACTGAAGAAACCAAAGGCGGGATTATATTCTATATTTACAAGGCAAAGAAGAGAATGTGAGAATTCAAGGAGATTTTCTGTACTCTCTGTCTCTTTGTGCAGCAAGGATAGTGAGTGCTCTCATGTATATCTCTGGAAATAAACAGTTAGGGAAGTGCTGTGTTTTGCTTCAGGCATGACATGTTGTGGGATTCCTTTTGTGCTTGTGTGCCACTAAGAAAAGGTGCAAAGTGTAAGGGCTAATGGGAAGGAGATTTAGGGAAATAGACACTTATTTTAATAAAAGTTGCAGAAAAAAACAAGCAAAGGAAAAGCTAGATGGTAGAAATTGCACAAATGCATAAAGTGTATGTAATTAAAAAATAATAATAAAAGGAGGCAGGAGAGGGTGCCAAGCACGCGAGAAATCCATGTAGTGTGTGTTAAATGGAAGCTCATTTCATTTTAGTTAAAGTAAGGGCTGAAATGATGCAGATCAAAGAACTTGAAGCAGGTCTGGGCATAGAAAACAGTAGTTAAATGGACGCTTATCTTTTAGAGTAAATGTATGAATGCTTCTGGAAATTCTCTGACTCAAATACTGATGGCACAGAGATAGGTGAAAGAAAAGTGCTTATTTCCATTGTTCTTTTGTTAGTGCAATTGTGGGTAATCCACACGAGTACTTCAGTACTTTGTAAGACTTTTGTAGGATTCTTATGTGCTAGGAACTTGAATTTCTAACCCAAGATAGTTTTAAAGAGAGGAATTTGATGGTAAGTAATAGCCAAAAAAGGAATATTCCTGTAGCTTTGTTTTTTATAAATGTCAAATTTGACGTCTTTTATTTCTAAAATCTTATGGTTTTAGTTTGTGTTAGGGCCAGGAGGCAGTAACAATGACATTTGGTCAAGATTTTAATCTAGATTAATCATGTTAAATCGTCATCTTGTGTTTTTAGCAGTTGAGTTATACCTCATCTACTTGGAAAATAGTGGCTAGTCCAAGGCGAGATGCGGAATTTTATTTTTTTTGATGCTGCCTCTCTCTTCTTCCTTAATTCCAAATGATGCATAAATCTTGTGCATTTTTTCCCTCACCCTCTAAAGTGCCATTACATTAAATAAAAGCCTGTTTCTTAACTGTCTTAAGAAAGGCTCCTGTCTATAGACACAAGGACCCTATTTTACAGGAGGATATTTAGAGTGACATGAAGTGGTATCACAAGCTCTTGTACATATTAGATAATTTATTTTAAGGAGCTGTTTGTAGACAAGCAGAGGAACATTCTTATCTGTCCCTTCTGTTTTTGGATTCATAGAATCATAAAATACTACATTGGAAGAGACCTCAAGGATCATCTGGTCCAGACTTGGGAAAAGCATGGTCTAGACAAGATGGCCCAACACCCTCTTCAAATGATTACTAAAAGTGTCTAATGTTGGGAAATCCACCATTTCCCTGGGGAGACTATTCCAGTGGATGATTGTTGTCATTGTGAAAGATTTTCCTCATGTATGTCCAATCAGAATCTTCCCAGGAGTAACTTGTACCCATTACCAACTTTCCCATGTGACTCCTTGTAAAAAGAGATTCTCCATCCCCTTAGGAGTCACCCTTTAAACACTGGAACATGGTGATAAGGTCTCCCCTATTGTTTCTTTTCTCAAGGCTGAACAAACCTAATACTCTCAGCCTATCCTCATACGGAAGGCTTCCCAGTCCTTTCATCATCTCTGTGGCCCTTCTCTGGACCCTTTCCAGCCAGGATCCACAGGTCACTTTCCATATACCTGCTCCCCAGCTGGGTAGATCCCAGCTGTGCTGCAATCCTGGATTATGTTTTCCCAGGTGCATGACCTTACACTTGTTGACCTTTATAAGGTTCTAATTAGCCCAGTCTTTCACCCTATCCAGGTCTTCCTGCAGGGTGGCTCTCCCTTCTGAAGCATCCACTTCCACACTCAAATTTGGTACCATCAGCAAACTTTTTTCAGGGTACACCTGATCCCATCATTCAGATCATTTATGAGGATATTAAACAGTTTTGGGCTCAATATCGATCTCTGGAGGACCCCACTTGTGACAAGTTGACAGTTTGAAAAGGAGCCACCTCCCTCTGGGTATGGCCTGTCAGGCAGTTCCCCAGCCACCACACAGACCACTTGTCTCGACTGTAACGTAACAGTTTTCTAGAAGAAGACTGTGGGGAACCACATCAAAAACCTTGCAGAAATCCAGGTAGACAATGTTCACTGCTTATCCCACATTAACCAAGAAGATTGCTTTGTCATAGAAGACAAGCAGGTTTGTTAAGCACAATTTGCCCTTGGTGAATCCATGCTGACTTCTCCCAGTCATGTGCTTCATTTGACTTGTGATAGCTCCCAGGAGGATTTATTCCATAACTTTTATAGGCACTGAAGAAAGACTGATGAGCCTACAATTTTCTGGATCCTCTTTTAAACTGTTCTTGTAAGATGGGTGTGAAATTAGCCTTCCAGTTATCTGGAATGTCCTCTGATCTCCATGTCTTCTCGCGGATTATAGACAGTGACCTCACAGTATCAGCCAGCTTTCTTAACATCCTCGGGTGGATATTGTCAGCGCCCATCAATTAATAAGGGTCAAGCTTCTGTAATAGTTCACATACCTCCTCTTCCGTCACTGACGGTGGGTATATGTTTGCATCAGCCTGCATTGTTGTTCCCAAGGCCTGGGGCCCAACAGTGCTGGTAAAGACAGAGGTGAAGGAAGTGTTGAGAACCTCTGCCTTTTCAGCATTGTTCGTGGCTAATTCACCTATCCTATTCAACGGTGGGCCAATATTTTCCTTCTGATTCTATGGAGAGTTTTCAACAAGGGTGCACCAGAGAGATTACTGCTCTATTGGCTGGTGAGATACTTCAAGTGAAATTATGCTTTCTGGTGCATGCTTGGCCCTTATTTAAATTATTTCTATAATCAGTTATTTAGTGCGATGACATGACACTTCTCATTTGACTAATACTGAGCCTTTAAATTATTCCTGCTTTTAAAATACGAATTCCTTTCCATATTGTTTTTAAATAGCAAAGATGTAACTACTGAATTATGTATTGACTAAAAGTGTGTGAAGTGTCATGCATTGATTATGATTGCATTGTGAACTTGATCAGGAAATTTTCATAATAATAATATAAGGAAGCTTTTCACCTTCTAATTGATTTTCAGGGAGATTAAATTAAGACCTTGTCTAAGTACAACTGTTCTTATCAATTACTGGCAGAATAGAGAAATTAAAGGATTAAAAATTTACGTGTGTTAAGATTCAGTATTTAAGGTCTAAAATCAATCAGATCATAGACTGAATAATTCCATTATGACAAAACTATCATTCAGGATTAGACTGGCAATTTGGAGAAAAAAAGGCTGTCTGCACTAGTACATATGGGAAAAATTAAGACTGCAAAATAAAGCACCTAGAACTTAGGAAACTGAGTTAAAATAAGCAGCATGAACTAAATTCAACCATGTTATTTTTATGTGTTATAATGGCATATGATCAATTGATTAAAAACTAGCTTATCCATGGGTTCTGTGTGTGATATGGACCAGCTGTTGCTCTTAAAATATTTGTGCTGTTCTGTATATGGTTTGATGTCTTTCTTACTGTACGTATCTAATTCTTAAGTAAATATAGATTTTAATTTTTTTTTCCTGTGTTATTACCACTGGAGTGTCTTAGCACTTTGTAACTATTGTCATTCACTTTTACAATACTGATATTATTAATTTAATGAATGGGGACTTTGGGTAAAGAAAAAATTTTGTGCTGATTTTGAGTGCTCATTTGTACATAGGTAGAGCCTGGGTTTTTCAGAGTAGTTCATGTGTTTAGAGTTTCCACCAACCAGGGTTCAATTAGGAACACTTAACACTTCCACAGATCTCTGTGGGGTGTTTAAATGCAAGCACTTAAGGAAATGAAGAGTGCATAACAAGTGAATAACTCTCAAAAGTTTGATGTAGGTGATTTGCTTCACATTGCGTAAGAACTTTGTGGCAGAGGTAGGGGCAGATTTCTCCAGAGTGACATTGAACTGCACTAGCTATGAAACTGTCCGTTCACTCTTCATACTCCCCTTCCTCTTTCATCAAACATCCACAGAGCTCTACATCAGATAAGACAGGCTTCTGTGCACAAAATCCTTATTTGCTACATGAATTCTGTTTTAGTTGCTGAACATCATAAAATCCTCGAGGCAAATACCTTACGGGAAATGTGTGTTTGTATAATTGTAGACTATATCATTATTCATCCTCCATTTCTGTATGCATTAATTTTTTACAGACAATTTTGGTTTTGCATTTCCTAAATTTTGAGTTTACTTTTACAGACCTAATGTGGTCTAAATAGATATTCTGTATAGTAATTTTAAAAATTTCCAGTGTCATAGGAGAATCCCAGACATATCCATCATGAGGAACTTTGCTGACTAATACAATGTCAATAGGTAAAAATCTTTAATATTAATGAAACCTCTTTCTGATCTGAACTATTAGAGACACTGTCTGCTGCACTTGATGATCATCTGTATTCCATGTTTACCAGCAACATATATTTTCAACTGGATTTGTAAGGAGAGTTTTTACTAGTGGTTACAGGTTCTCCTCTTTTTCTGGTTACTTTCCTGATATTTTTATTTTTTAATTTCTTTTGCTTTTTCATCCTTTTCCTTTTTTGAAACTAGCCATGAATTGTTCCCCCCCTTTTTGCCCCCTCCTGGTTTGACCGTTATAACGACCTTGATTGTCTTCAAGTGCCTTCAAGATCATCCTTCTGTGTTCTTCAAGGTGTTCTCATCTTTTTCTTTGTATTGCCAGGTTCCAAGCCGTAGAAAATTAAGAGGCTAAGAGAAAGACTCTTTGCCTTCCTTTCTACTAGCTAGCACACCATCAGAATTTGGTGGTCAGGACCAATTTAATGAAAGAGCCACCTTAGCTCCTGTGTTTCTAGGGTGCAAAGTCTCCATGCAAATGTAATTTTTCTTCAATAATTTCCTCTAGCTAACCATCCTGCAAAGAGCTATTTCCTGATATTGATAAATTTAGACTTCTGTATTTTTTCTTGCTAAGGATAACCACACTCTAACAAATTCATACCTCTGATGCACAGAAAGAAGGAACAAAACCACTTATACTTCTGTTATTTAAGATTATAAGAGTGATTTAAAATAATAGTTTCAAGTAATAATGAAAAAGTATTTGGCATGAAGCAAATATGGTTATAAAAGATTCTCTTTTCTTTTACTTGAGAGAATATTTTAGAAAAATTTCATGCAACAATGGTGTCAAGGACCTGGGAGGCAAATTTAGCAGTAAGTCCTGCTGCCATTCCTAATTTGCAGACCATGGGGGAGGAAGTACCATTTGCATCTGAGTATTAGCCATTTGTTTAATAAATGCACTGCCTTAAAAAGTATATTGAAATTGCAGCATTTTGACTAAAACATTTATGTATGTACAGTTTCCAAAAACTATAGTAAGCTTTGTCCTAGGATGGGATCCTCAGGAAACAGCACGCAATGTTTTTGACACTAGCATGAAATGCTTTCTCACATGCAACTTGCTAGGGGTTTTCCTCAGTAAGTATATATTTTAATAACATTGAACTAAAGATCATAAGATGTATTTGATTAGATACTGGTTAGATGTAGTTCTTTATCTTGACTTGTGAAGTGTAATCCCTTTCCTTGGTTTTGGAGCTATAACAATGCTGTCTTTCAGCTATGAAAACAATTACCTCAAATTATTTTTTTAAGATACTTCTCCAGAATGAGACAGGACTACACATTTCTTTTCCAGTCCCTGTCTTTTCCTCAGTCTGTTCATATTTTTCATGAAATGCACTGGACTTGGTAGATGATCCCTAAAGCAAATGTAAATGGGCAAAATTGTGACTTTAAATAACAGTGCAGTATAAGGACTGAGAATTCAGAAAGCAGCTGTTAACACAACTATTAGAAAGAAAATGAAAACCTGCCAACTAATGTTATTCTGGTATAAGGACCATTTAATATGGTGACAGAAATGTTATATACCAAATTACTGGAGGATGAGGCCACAACTGGAATACTGCATCCAATTCTGGGCTCCCTAGTCCAAAAGAGATAGGGAACTACTGGAGAGAGTCCAGTGTAGGGCAACAAAGATGATTAAGGGATTAGAGCATCTCCCTTATGATGAAAGGCTGAGAGCTGGGACTCTTTAGCATGGGGAAGAGAAGGCCGAGGGGGAGACCTTACCTATGTTTACAAGTATCTGAAGGGTGGGTTGAAGGAGGATGGAGCCAGACTCTTTTCAGTGGTTCAGTGGACAAGGGGCAATGGGCACAAGCTGGAACATAGGAGGTTCCATTCAAAGATGAGAAAAAACTTTCCAGTGAGGGTGACAGAGCACTGGAACAGGCTGCTCAGGGTGTTGTGGAGTCCCCTTCTCTCGAGACCTTCAAGACCCATCTGAGTCCTAGGAAATCTTGCTTTAGCAAGGGAGTTGGACTAGATGATCTCTAGAGGTCCCTTCCAACTCTGACAATTGCATGATTCTGTGACTTTTTTCTTTTTTTAATTTAAAGACATTATAGAGAATTTTATATACTGTATTATAGAAAAATCTCAAAAAGTAACTATACTCTGTATATACCCAAAATGAGATTTGATCAAAAGTAGTTAGATCTATGCTTACTGACTTAAGATCTATAATACCTTAAGATTAATTGGGAGCATAAATGGAGAATCTGACAACCTGGAACCTTGACTTCTTAAAATTGCTGAGCCAATTACTGCTAAGCCCTTTGCTGACATGTTAATATATCTCTTTAAACTGGTAAATCACCACCATTTCATGTGTGCTAGAGTTGGTCCATCGGATGAAGGAAGATGTAAGTTTAATTTAAATAATTATTGACCTATTATGACCTTTTCATTTCACTTGTACTGCTCCTCTCAAGGTAAGCAATTATATTTTTATAGTGTTGGATGGTAATCAATGTACAGGAGCTAACTTTATTGATTTAAGTAAGGCCTTTGATCTGGTAATCACCAGCTATTGCTATCTAGGCTGGCCTTAACTATATTGAATATTGCTATGGTTATTTGGTTTTAAAACACGCAGAATTTAGAATTAAGATGTTGAAAGCTAATAAAATAAATTTTGGAAATCCTTAAATTTCACTTCATACTAGTCCTTAGAAACTGAAAACAGATTATTTTATACAATACATACCATTTTTTTATCATATTTTAGGTTGGCAATCTGCTTTTTTTTTTTTTCTTTTATCCAGTAGATGGTCTTTTTGGGATCAGTTTTACTTAGTGAGAAAAGCCTGTCTTTATTTTTTTATTTGCTACCCATATTGGACATTTTGGGAAGGAAGGTTTAGTTCATTGGTGGGTTTTTTTTAAGTCTGTTTTATACTGTGAATTCAGAGTTGCAAATTTCTGTTCTTCCATTTGGGGATGGAAACCAATCTGAAATTTTTATTTTATTTTTTTTTTAACCAAAGAGCACTTTTTGCACATATATTTTGTGCAATTTTCTCAAAAAAATCGATATTCAACATAGTAGGTAAGACCTATCATACCTTTGTCATAGCTTTGAGCAACCTGGTCTAGTGGGAGGTGTCCGTGCCTGTGGCAGTGGGGTTGGAACAGGTCCCTTCCAACTCTAACCATTCTATGATTCTATGATTCATAGTTTCAGAGTTTGTAGGTGGTACTGGAGCATCTTCCAAAGCACAATCATACTCAACTAATTTGTTCTCATCTTTCTCTTCACTCCTCATGTGTACCTACTTCTTTTTTTTTACCTCTTCCTTAGCATTCCTCTCTGGACATGCTTTTCTTTTTTTCTTTTTGTCTTTTTTTTGCCCCCCTCCTCTCTTTTGTTTTAATATATGACTTTGGAAAGCCTGAGCAGATAGGAATTTAAACTGTCTTTACAAAGCTGTGAAATTTGTGATCATTTTGGTCTGCTTCTCTGCTGAATTCCAGAGCCTCTATCCTTCGTGCTTTAGGAGTTCAGTCTTGCTCTGGTGAGCCTTGAAACTAAAAGCAGTTGTTCAGAGAGGTCACCACCATAATGAGAAGGGCACCTTTATGATATCTTAAACCGCTTCCATGGATGGCCATGAAGATTAACATTGGGACCTTACATTTGACCTAATATTCTATGGAGAGTCCATGTTGTGAGCAGAGCAAATGGGATGATGTGCTGGTGGCAAAGAGTGTAAATACAGCTACTGCATTCTGGATTTTTTTCTTTTTTTTTTGGTATGTAAGCTAAAATATTGCATCTTGTTCTTGCTTAAGGTCATGAAGGTGGGAGTTGTTATGACCAGGTACATTTCTTCAAGACAGTGGCACAATCTGTTTGGCAGTCATAGGTGGAAGAAGGCAGATTTTTATATGCTGCTATCGCTCTGCCAGCCTGAGCTGAAACAACTGGAACTTGGTGTTTGGAACTTTGATCATGAGGAAGATGATGGCACAATAGAACTGATAATTAGGCACAGCAATGTTCTCTCTAGTTTCCAATTTTGTGATTTTATTACCTGCGAGACCCGTAAAACTGTTATTTTGAAATAGTTTGTTCTTTGTTTACTGAAAATGCATTTTATGCTTTTGTTTGATATTTGTTCTATTTTGGCTTAGTGACCTATTCTTTCTTGTAACTTTAGAATTCTTCAGTCAGCGTTCTATATTTTCATCTTGTTACATATTGCTAATAGGTTTAATTGTGCAAGCACACAGTACTGCAGTTAGCTTAATCCCAGCCTTGTTGTTCAGTCGCGTACACTATTTTTTTCAGTCTGTTGGTCAAAGGCTAAATGAGATGGTAAATAAAGGCTGGAACTGATCAGCAGGCTTAAAAGTTTTGCCTTAAGCCTTATCATGATCCCATTTTAAGACTGCAGAAGTTCAGAGTGGAATGGCACGTATATGCATTTGTGAATCTTTTAATCTATAAATGCCTATAGTAGGAGCATATTCCAATATAGCATTTGATTTTAAAATAATGTAGGTACTAAAGCAAATAGAATCCCTGTCTGTCGCTAGGAAATAAAGATAAAAATGATTTATTTTTTTAGCACTGGGACAACTCACTTTATATTGGTAAAATTATGGGTTGTTTTTTTTCCCTCTTTGGAAAAAAGAAAAAACCCCACAACTTAAATTCCTTGGAACTGTGATAAGCCTTGAAGTCATAAAGGACATTTACTTGTCTTCATGCTGCTGAGGTCTTTTTTCTCCTTTCTGTCTGGGGAACCTGCCAGACAGGTCTCTTTCCCCATCACTAGAATGTTTTGTCCTTCTCAACATCTCTCTATGCTATTGCATTTTCTTGGGGAGTACTCTGCTAAAGTTAAAAGACAATATAAAAGCATTAAATATTTTCCTTATAGCAATAATACACAGCTGTGAATCTCATATAAGATTCTTTCTTAAAACATTTTGTATTAAATCGCTATATGGGCAAAATATTAATTAATTTTACCCAATTATACAAATATACCCAAATATACCAAATATACACCAATATGAAACGACATGTTCTCCTCAACAACCCTAACCCTAAACACACTCCCTTGGTCCCCGATTATACCACGTGATGCTTTTCACATTGCAGGAAGGGGTTGAGGTGAAAACTATGTCATCTGATTTTGGTACAGCACTCAACGTATGATAGGTATTTAATACTGATGATAAGAAAAACAGGCTGCCACATTCCAAATTAAAACTATTGAACCAGGTCATATACTGGATATATGTGCTCTTAGGACTATACTTGCTGATCTGAATTTCTCTCTTCCCACAAAAGCTCATCCAGCTCTCATAGGGTACCAGTTTATTAACCATTCCCTAATACGCATTGTAGATGGCAGGTGCTAGAGTCTTTGTCATTGTGCCCCAAGGCCTCTGCCTGAAGATATTAGATCACCCAATTTTATCTGTGTTTATAAAACTGGCATTTCTATTTTCTCAAGTCTTCCAAGTAGCCAGAGTGAGCGCTCTAATTCTTTTTTTTTCCCCCCAGAGACACACGGGATATTAATCATATGAAGTTATTTTAGACATTTATATTATGTTGCAAATATTTTTAAACTGATCATATGTATATAGGAAAAAGGGGAAGCATGAGCAGGAAAAAATATCTCTTGGTCCATTGGGTAAATTTTCAGTACAATATACGAGCATTTAGCCACACAAGTCCCATTAATGTTAATGGTCCCAAGCTTTCTTTTATTCATCACGGCACTGATTACACTTGGTCAGCTCTTTATCAGTTTGAAATATTGACAGTAGGAGAAGGCGTTCCCTTAGTCAGGCCTGACTGTTGCAGTGCACTTTTAACTTAGTCATCCTGCAAATGCTCCTATAAATGGATTTATTTCAGCAGATCCAAAATATATCAACCGGATCATCTTACCCTGGAGCTAGCCCCTTTGCTTTGGCTCCAATTTGCAAGAGCACTGATTTTAAACATTGATCATTACTTATGAAGGAATTCATAGTTTTACACTATCTTATTTATTAAACTAACTTGTTCCCTGTGCTGCTGCTGAAGTCCTATCTTTATCTTAAGAAGTGATTATTTGCTCTTTGTGGTTCTGATTATGATTTAGATTATAAAACAAGGCTATTCCCAGAAAATACATTGGCTGCAATAACTCAAGATTTCTAAAATTTCTGCTATGCAGCTCCACTTTTCCTTTAGTGATCTGCATGTCTAACTTCAAAATTCTTTCAGTGCTTTCTGCAAACGATTCTGTGCTTACTATAATTATTGCAGAGGACATTTTTCTTTTTAGTTGTATTCTTGCTTTATTTGATGAAAAAACAGGATTTTGGGGGTCATGCCTTCTGCTTTCTGAATATTTCTCAAGCTGTCTTTCTCTGCTGTCCTATAAAATCTATGCAATGTTGTACAAGAAAGTAGTAGTTTCCCTATTTTAAGCAAGGAGGGGGGACACAGCTACGGAAATATATTACTGCTCTAGTCTTCCAAGTGTCATTGTTATACTCTTGGTGCTCCTCAGTGCTGTATAAGATGGTATTCTTAGGCAATGTAGACAGTAACACACTAGCTACTTCAGGGAGGGGGGAAAAAAAATATCAAAATTTGATCTGCTACTTTTTATCTCAGCCAATCTGTTTAAAATTCTTTGTTCTGACCATGCTTACATGGATGTAAATTGGGATTAGTGTTGTTATTCTAGGTGAGCTAGTTATAACAACTGATGCTTACAGTGGAGTGTGTCCTTATATTTTCTCCTGAGTAAAGAAAAAAATTGGTTAAGTAGTAAATAGTGTCACATCTTTATACAGAACATTTTTTCAGCCTTGGTAATTAATAGTGCTCTTTTATTCTGGTTTATGTGAAATGTTTCTTGATTTACTAAAAATGAAACTTTGCCAGCAGACGTGTCACCCTCTTTCTGCTGTAGTAAATAGGGGGAATTTTGGTGTAGTGAAGTTCTAGCCTGTGGGGTTTTTTATTTTCTGCATTTTCAAGTCATTCAGTGACTTGCTGCAAAGACAGGGAGGGAGGAGGGGGAATCTATTTACACAAATTACAGTCTTTGTTCCCATCAACCTTCATAATTGGATGAACAAAACGAACGCTAGACTGGCAGATACAACTATCCCAGGTAATATCTTTTGAGTCAGAAACAAATTAAGTGAATTGTCGAATGAGTGTGAAACCTTTTTGGGAAAATTTGAGGAAGGGATGGGAAATAAGTGTTTTTCAGAACGTCTACCATTGGGAAGATATACTGCATTGTAGAAGGAAAAGAGCGCTTTATCTTATCTTGGGATGAAAGTCATCCTTTCTATCAAAGTTTTGGTGCTATTCATAGTGAGTTCCTTCACAAAGAAATTTGCACATTTAGTTGTCTTGTGTTGGAAGTTTTGCTTAGTATTTTTAAAAGATGAAATATATTATAAGGATATTGTCTCTGTACTCTAAATTTCAAATTTAGCTGTTTCTCCCATTTATTTTCTTTCTTTAGGATTCTTTAATCTTTGTTCTGTCTCTTTTATATTTTTCTCTCCCAAGTTGTTCCCATTCAGTGATCAAAATATGCCAATTTGAGTTATTTATTCCAAACCCATGTTACATTGTCACGTTAGCATCATTAATTTTTAAAAAATTAGGATATTCCTGTGTAAACTTGGTTATGCTACTGAGCTGCATGCGTTAAGGTGAAAAAATGAGCTGAATGGGAATCCAGGGTGAAGCAAAGACTGCATAATTGGTTTTATGCCAGACCTCCTGCCTTTACATAGGCAGGAGAGGGCCAGGGAAATGTCAGAGGTGGAAAGCAGGGCATCGCAGCACTCCTGCAGAATTGCAAAGTGACCGCTACAGCCAGCCTGAGACATGACCAGTGCTCAAGGTTGCTTTAAGATAGAAATGCCCCATTTTCCCGGCTTTACAAGCCACCAACTGACATCTTCCTACAGCATGTTATGGGAGGAAATATGTGAATAGTTCACAAGCAGTCCCTCCTCAGAGTCCTTACAGCGGGATGGGACTGAGCTGGGTGTGAGCTTTCAGGGTACTCTGGAATCAGCCTTGATAGTCCAGTACTTCCTTTCCGCAGCAGTTTGGGATCTGGAATAACTGGCAGCCCCCATGCCTGAAAGCCCTGCTCTCAGCTGCTTGATGCAGCGGCAAAGTTCCTGCGTCAACATCGCTGGGAACCACATGGTCTTCAAGAGTTTTTCCTCTAAGGCATTGCCATGGGACACTAGACATGCCTCACTGCTACAATTACAAAGTTCACCCTTCTAGTAGCAAAACGCAGTTTAGATTGACTTTTTTGTAGAGGCTTTTTTACTTAGTGTTAAATGCATCTGTAAATAAGGGTTTTGTTGTTAAGGCTGAGGTGAATAATTTTCCCCTCTTTCCTTTACGCTGCCCTAGCATTGCAAGCAAAACTTTAAAAAAAAATCATTGGGAGTTAAACAAGCTGGTCATCTGAATCCTCAGGCAACACAGGGGACAGAAAACAAGGCGACTTGGAGCCATTGTTACACCACGTGCACAAGGATTGTTGCTTTTTTGTTTTGATTTGAATATGAGTGTCTTTCTGTGAAGCATTACAAGAAGTGGTAAAGATACAAAATAGCCATGCTGGAAACAAAAGAATAGAAAGTCTCATACTTTTTAGTAATACTGTATGTCCAATCGCTCACTTTTGAATTTAATCTATTACAGTATTGTAATCAATCATGATTTTCTGTATTACAGAAAGTCTCATACTTTGAGACAAAGGAAGAGGGAGTAGAAAAAATTGTCAGTGAATTTTGCAGGAGAAGAGGAGAAATTTCCTTATTACCATCATTCAGAATTAGTCAGTCATGTATTCTGTAATCATTCATGTTTTAAGCAATAATTTAAAAATCAACACAAAGGCAGGCTACAACAAAGTGGTCTTTAATTCAAAAATCCCATAAGGAACTAAAATTCTGAAAAGATGACATAGCATCAATCAATAACTGCCTGAAAATATCACAATATATGGAGATTAAATGACATCATGCTGTGTGAAAGAAATTGTTAGGGAAAGTAGTTTCAGTATTGTCCTTATCTCTTTTTATTTAGATTAATAAAAGTGGTTGAATTTTAAGTCTTTACATGCCTCTTTTCTATTAGGAACAAAAAGTTGACAGTGTCTGCTTACAGTCTAAGCGTAAGACAAGATCAACTACATATACACAGAAGGCAGCAAAGGGAGAGTTTATGGAAGTTCTTTTTTAAATCCTTGTGCCTTGGCAGTTTAATTTAGTCCTTGTTTAGTGTTGCAATTTAACTTACATTGGGTAAACAGAATTATGACAATATTTAGTAAATGTTATGTGCTGTATCAATTTTCTGTCTGTATTCCTCATCGCTTTCTCCTTTGCCTCAAGTTGAATCTTTATGTAATTGTGCCCTTTATTTAAGTGCTCAGAGGTTGAGTTACGTGGCTCTCCATGCCATTGAAATGTCTTTATTCGTCCTTATTTTTGGATCACCTTTTCCACGGATTGCACCAACAGATGCCGTTCGCAATTTAGAGATACATGCCTCCAAATATTCATTAGAGTCATGAGAAAATCATGAACTCCTTACCAAACATAGAAACACACTGAAACACCAACAGATATCACTGCTGGAGCTGCTTTGTGGTTCAGCTGGCTTATTCCTTTTTCATTTGCATCCTGACAAACAGTGAAAAATCTCATTGCACATCCTCAGCTGAGGAGCAGCTAGCCCACCTGGTTAGGAGGAAGATGCTACTTCTGTGTTCCTCTACTGCCAGCATTATTCTGTACTGTCCTGGTTGCCCAGGTAGGTGAGTGCACAGAGGATTTAGCATAATATCTGTCTATATCTGTCCCCTACAAGATGTATTTGTCACATTAGCTGTATTACTGGACATAGTACAGGAGTTTTCCATACCCACCACATACCACTGTTTTGCTTTCCTGAAAACCAGAGGAGAGGAGACGGGGGTTCAGTTGTATTTAGCAGTGAAAGTATTTTATAGTGTGTCAATATTCAGCTGATAGGTAAATGCTATTTCATTACCAGGTTAGTTTTGTTTTATGCTTCTGTATGTGCCTAACTCTTACAGTGAGTGCAGGGGTTTGATTCTTGGGAAAAAGCCAGACTACAAATTGAGATGCAACCTCCACACCTGGCTTACTGCACTGGGTCATGTTTTCTGTGGCACGTTCTTTACAGAAGCTGAGCAGAGCAGAAAAGGTTGGTGAATTTGGTGAATATGGCCTTAATGTATGATAAACAGCATGAAATCTCCTGTTTGATTATTGGGCTATATACTTATGGTGACACGCCATGAAAGGAAAAGGAAAGGATAACAGCAGCGGATGCTGAACAACTGCTACAAGGTAGTTCTCTCCCCACCCCCCCTTCTCCAGTTCTGTTTTCAAAAGCAGTCCAGGGACTGTGACAGCTAAATGCATGATAAAATCTTCCTTCTGCGCATTTGGAAACATTAGTGAGAGTCAACAGGGAGCATACATATGCTAAAGTAATATCTAAGAGAAAATTGCTAGATTTTGTAGCTACCCATGCTGACTTGCCTCTGTTTTCTGCATACTGTAGATTGTGCACAGTAGTTTACTTTTTTATGGTAACAGACCCAGCACATTAGCTTTATCCTATTGACTTCCATGTCCCTAATCACACGGTCATTTAAAGACAGCAGGGCCAAGGCCATCTTTTAGGATTATAGCTAACCCTAGGGCAAGAGAGGTAGGAGTGGACTTTTCTATTTCTATTCTGTCCTGGTCTATAAGGGTGAGATTTTCACTAAAACCAAACTTGAGGTGTTAAAGATAGTGTGGAGCATATTCCAAGTAGAATATTTTGTGTAAGTGGTATGAAGTATTTGGCTATATTTTCAGTAAACATTTCATGCAAAACCCCATAAAGCACTTAATTTACAGAGTGTGCACTTCCTAGGTATAGAGGCAGATGGATAATAGAACAAAATCTAATGGGATATTATTAACTCTTTCAAAGCAGGACCTGCTGAACTTTCAAGGTGCTGTTCCATTAGGTGGCAAACACTGTAGAAGGCAGTGAATGAACATTTACAATCACCTAAATTGATGGAGTAATTGTTCATTGTAAGCAGGCAGGTATGTGATGGTATATCTAGCCCACCCTCCTGAAAATGTGAGAAAAGTGAGTTTGCTATCTATATATAAACTTGCAGCTGATTATTCCATTGAAATCCTTTTGTGAACTTAGTTCCTACAAACAATTTTTTTTTTCTGGAGAAGGTCATTATGTGATAATAGGGGAAATACTACTGTCACAAATATTACCAGATCAAAATATTATATAATTATTGCAGTTCTTAGTTTGGCAGTTTTGTTGTGGTTCATTGGTCTACCTTAAAACTTGGATATGTTGATAGCTGTTTTGCAGTTCTGTGCTGAGTAGCATTTGTGGCTGAGTTTGTAACTTGAAACTATGCTTTTTGCTGAGTATTTGTTCTGTGGTGTTATATTTCTGACTAAAAGGGTTTGCTTTTTTTCTTCCTTGTTACATTTCCATTTTTTTTCCTGTAGTATTCCTCAAGACACTCATTAGCTTATTTTAGTTATTCCTCTGTTCCGTATGTACATTGTCTAATCAATAAGCTTCTTTGCCTGCTGCAGGATTTCCACCCTATTGTGCTTCCAGCTTCTGTGATGAGATTTGGCCTTGGCTAGTGCACTGTTGTCTAAATTTGCTGTGTTTCAGATCATTACACTGACTTTAATTTTGATGTATTTGCATTTTATTCAGCTCTAGTCATACTCTTTTCCCTTGATCAGTTAAATTACTCTCTGTGCAGTGTTACATTTGTACTAGAGCTGGAAATACTAACCTAAAGGCTTGTAATTGAAGTGCTATTTACAACTACTGACCTCCAGCTCATTTCTGATTTCTCTGTGATGTTGACCTTTTATAGATTGCACTGCTGTAAATCTTTGAAGTGATTCTTCTTGTCATCATATTTCTAGTAATTATGATTTGCATTGCATTAACACCTAGAAGCCTCTCCCACCTTACCCTTGTTGCATAAGATGACCTTTTTTATGCACTAATTCACATACGGGTAACAGAATACAGTTATTTCTCTAAAGAATTTAACCTGAAATGAAGATAAATGCTTGCCTTTATTTCCATATTTTAAATATCATAGTTTGAATTCACGAAATTGCTCATAATGGATTCTTATTGCAAGAAACTGTTTTCTTCCTTTTCTAACAAAATTAGAGCCTGTTGAACTTCTTTCCAGGCTGTGTAAAGATAAATAAATAAAAATAAAGATAACAGGCATTATTTGAGAGCAGCCACATTTGAGTAAAATTTTCTCAAGTTTTGTTCAAGTAGAACAATAACAGCACAGAAAGTATTAACTGAATATTGGGCTGCCGTTTCCTCTTTGTTCATGTTTCACTTCAATACTAGGAACAATACAGAAACAAACTTGCAGCTGATCCTGGTAGCTGTGCTCTGAAACAGTAAGAGTTTGGTTATATGCCTGGTGTATGCTGTCCCAATGAACACAAGTGGAAAACAGTTTCAATTATGTTTCTATGTTTGCTTAATAAAGGACTTTGAGTCAGGATGCTAGTATTTTTAATGATTGTATTGCTTCAAACCTCCGTGTAAACAGCTGGATGTTGACTCTAATGGCATAGGAATGCTCACAGATAATGGTATCATCTGCATCTCTGTGTCAGGTTTCACATTGATCTCTCATACCTGTTTTCCTGAGGTCTTCATGTGATTATTTAGATAAATCTAGTTAGACCGACTGTCCAGTTCCTTTTGGGTCTTGCTAAACTCAGATACTTCTTGTGTCAATATGTTGCAGATTGTCATAATGATGATTTCTCTTTTCATTTGGAAGTTCTGTAGTGCCTGTGATAAGGTACATCTTTGCTTTGGACTTCGTGCTTTTTTCCTTGAATGCTGTTTTGTTTGTGTTTTGGAAAGCTGCTCTGCTCCATGTCTGCCTTTCCTAGACATTCTCATGTGTTTGTGTTATGTCTTCTTCCCTGTGCAGTAAGTGGAGCAATACATTCTTTTTCATTTTATCTTCATATGAGAATGTTCTCATGCCATGATCAATCCTGATCTGAGACTGTTTTTTTAAAGAACTACTTTGTATAAATACAAAATCTTTAGTTTACAAGTATGGTTTATTTATCTTTTCCATGGTATAAAGAACTGATAGGACCAATTAATTCCAAACTGCAACTATTGATGTGCAGAGTATTATTAATACGGATTGAGAATCTGCTCTTTAGGGAAGTCTTGTGATGTTCTGCGTACTATGCAGTATTTGAAAAAGGTTAGACTAATACCATTTTTTTTTGATATATTAGCGTTTCTCAAATGTCAGTAAATACCTAGTCCCTAGGTATTTTTTTCTGAATCATGCCAACATTTTGCTGATTTTATTTATGTTTAGTACTATAAAGAATAAAACAGTAATGAATTTTTCAAACATTACACAACCTTACACAAGTGATATTGGCCACCATTCTTCAGGAAGGAATATGGAGGCAGGGGGTTTAAATGATGGCTCCTGGGTGACATACCTCAGTCATTGGCCGAGTACAAAGTCAAGGTCTCCTAATTTTGAATCTCTTGATTTAACCACTACGTATTACACTATTCCTGAAAATGCATCACTGTGTAAGTGAGGGGATAAAGTGCTACTAATACATCAAATCTTATCAAATGACTTTAAACTTATCTTAGCTTTCTTTTCACCAAGGTTTGCTGTAAATCTTTCTTACTAGGGAATAGCAGGACTTGTGTCCTTGCTAAAAGGAGAAGATTGATTTGCTATATTCATGTGGCACCAGCAGATTCCTATGAGTATGCAATAACGAATTGGAATATCCTATAGCTTTTACCCCTGTGCAACACTTCAGGAGACCTTAAAGACTGGAGTGTGTTACAGAAGTCCATTTGAAAGAAACTTATAAATGTGTGTCTTCTGCATAGAATAACAGCCTAACACATCTTTTAGTATGTGCAATATTCTTATTCTTCAAATACTCTAATTGATTGTTCACTGGGCTCAGTCAGCCAAAAGTGGAGAGAAACTTTGTACAGACATCATTAGTTTTTCTCCATTTAAAGATTAATCATGAAGAGCTCTGGCTCTTTAATTCTGTAATTTGTATATTTAATGGGCTGCTGCAGAATCTATGACAGTAATTAGCATAGCCTGAAAACTCATTAATACGCAACAACATGATTAATGCAGCATTAATGCAAACATGACTGAAGTTATTTGGGTTATGTAGTAAGAAGATTAAAGCTAAAATGTCCTGTTTGTTTTACCAGTAGTGGGTATAATGGGGTAGCAAGCAAAATAAAGGAAAACCAGGTATCAAATTAGTCATTTTAGTGTAAAAGAAATTTTCAGTTCTCATTAAGAGGATTTGGGGGGGTTGCCTGATAGTTGGTTTCCACAAGAGGTGTTACATGTTTCCCCCTTTGATTTACTCATCATACTCTTTGTTTATGCTTGTTCAACCTTTTAGTTTGACTTAGTTTTTTTGCAGTTTGAGGTATTAAGAGTATGCGTGTGTGTATGTNTAGTGTCATTCTCAACAAAGTTAGACTTTTTCAAAAGATGGGAGTTTTCTACAGTCCATTTAAAAAAAACCCCGAACAATGGATTTTTAGCTTTTCTTGGTTTTAATGTCATCACAAAAGACAAGTGTTTGCTGACCTGCAATTAGACAATCCAGTTACAGTTTGGAAAATTTTTTGTATCTTTGCATGTACAAACATGTATCTGTGTGTACATAGGTACATGGACATATATATCTGACTTTCAAGCATATATTTTGCATTTCTAAGCAACTTAGAAATTAGCAGCATTTACTTCATCAATGGAACTACTAAGTCAGTGCAATGTTTGTGATGATGAACTTTAAAAATATTTTCAAACACATTAAGGTAACAGTATAAGATGGAGCCTGTTCCTGTAGCAGAGACAGAAGATGTTGAACAGATTTGTGAAGAATACTTTCCAGCTGCTTCTCTCAACAAAATCCAGAAAGCTATTGGCTATCTAGCTATAGGCTTGAGAAGTGAGCCCATGTGAAACTCATGAAGTTCAACCAAGCCAAGTGCAAGATCCTGTACATGGGTCATTGCAATCCCACGTACAAATACAGGTTGGGCAGAAAATGGATTGAGAACAGCCCTGAGGAGAAGGACTTGGGAGTTCTCGTGGATGAGAAGCTCAATATGAGTCAACAATGTGTGCTGATAGCCCAGAAAGCCAACTTCATCCTGGGCTGCATCAAAAGAAGCATGGCCAGCAGTTTGAGGGAGGTGATTCTGCCCCTCTACTCTGCTCTCATGAGACCCCACCAGAAGTTCTGTCTCCAGCTTTGGAGTTCTCACCACCAGAAGGACATGGACCTATTGGAACAGGTCCAGCAGAGGGCCACAAAGATGATCAAAGGGCTGGAGTACCTCTGCTATGAAGACAGGCTGATAGAGTTGAGTTTGTTGAGCCTGGAGAGAAGGTGGCTCTGGGGAGACCTGACAGCAGCCCTCCGGTGCCTAAAGGGAGCCTACAGAAAAGATGGGGAGGAACTCTTTATCGGGGAGTGTAGTGATAGGATGAAGGGTAACATTTTTAAACTGAAAGAGGGTAGATTTAGATTAGATACTGGGAAGAAATTCTTTCTTGTGAAGGTGGTGAGGCACTGGAAGAGGTTGCCCAGGGAAGTTGTGGATGCCCCATCCCTGAAAGTGTTCAAGGCCAGGCTGGATGGGGCTTTGAGCAACCTGGTTTAGTGGAAGGTGTCCCTGCCCATGGCAGTCTTTAAAGTCCCTTCCAACCTGAACCATTCTATGATCACAAAGTGTGAAAAACTCCTTTTATTTCGCAGAGGATGTTTATGAGTATGTCCAGGGAAATGTCCTCTGAGCAATTTCTTTTCCTCTATTGCCACTGTCCATTACGGGAAACTACTTTAAATACTGATCCATATTTGTGAAGTCTTCCTTATTTTTTTTGAGAGGTGCTTTTTTTTTTATTAAAAAAACATTTTAAAATGTGTTTTAGCTATTGTAATGACATGTGGCATGCAGAATTGCTCTCACAGAGAGAACAACTAAATAGTAATTCAAAGGATGTGTATAGTAAATGGGAGTTGTCTTCCCTATCTATCCGCTCCCCAGCTAAAAAGACATTTTGTTTTGTAATTTATGTAGCAAAATGTCCTTTGATTAGGCAAGAACATTTGTACACAGTCTCTATGTTAAGTAAACACTTAACCTTTGTCACCCTGAAGGGAATGCTGAAAGCCCAGTGGGGTAGTCAAAATGTTATATAGAATTTCTATTTGTTTTAGTTGGCATTATGCACAAATAAGGACTTTAGTAAGCATAAAGAGATCACTTTCTTTGCCAATAATTCTCTGTTCATTTGATTGGGATGTGCAATTGTATAATTATTTACACCATTTCATATAACGATATAAGTAGAATGGCAATGAAAATTGTGTTTGTACAACTTTACAGTTCTGGGTGAAATTACACTGAAAAAGGATGTGCATCACTGGTTATGCAAAATCCATTTCTAATAATGCTTTGTGATTTTCCAGATATTAGGCAGGTTTAGGTTTTTATTTTTTTCCGATTGTAATATACACTGTTTTACGGTTTCCTAAGTCTACCACAAAGCAAATGTCTGTAATACGGTAGGTTATCTAATTATTTTTCTTACTTTTTAATCTTATGCATGTCGTTTGGGATTTGATGTATTTATGAAAATTAACCTAACAGTATTCTTGCTGACTGCTTTCAGGTTGGAAATACTTTTATGTGACTGTTCTTGTCACTTTTGGACAGGTTTGTTCATGTAGTTATATATATGTTTTGGTGAAGGGTACGGGACTTTTGAGACTTGTAGCAACTTCTATGTGTTTAATGAGTCAATAGCATATATGTGTTGGCTATTTTGAGCACAACTCTGAACATCCAGTTGTAGAGAAAGACACTTTACAGTTGTTTTAGCTGAGTGCATGGGACAAAGAGATTACTTTTTCAGTAGGTCACATTGCTGAAATCTCTTGGCTTTATTGTAAAAGATGTCTCCAGTTACCTTGCCCCTCTGCCTACATTTTCCCTTCAACTCCGCTTACCCAAAATTCCAAAAAAATCAAAACATATAATTTGAGTACTGTGATTTTTTTTTATTATTTTGAAATGCTGTTAAAAAAACCAAAACAAAATGAACAATCCCCAAAAAGCCCAAACAAAACCCCAAACCCTGAATTCAATTGAGTTAAATTGGAAAGATGTTTCATAGGAAGCAAAATCTCTTTAGTCTGCGTTAATAAAGCTTCTTGGTCAAACAAAACCTATTTTAAACTTTTTATTTTGCAAGAAAAAAATGATTGGCATCAGTCAGAAGTGATTTTTATTACAGTAATAACTGTAAATTAGTATATGTTATGCTAATTTAGGAACTTCTCCAAGTTATTAATATTTTCGTCCTGATGACTAACTGCCTCTTCTAAACTAAAAATAATCCCATGTGCTCTGTAAACTTGCTTTAAGCAAACACACAGTCAGTCTCTAAAGAGCACATTCTTGCCTATTAAATACTTTTGTGCAGATCTCGCAAGTTATGTTGAATCACAGCTGGATTCTGACTTATCTGACATTAGTGTAATAGTATATCTTTTTCATTTTAGTATCAACCTGTTACTAAAAGAAACTGTCAAAATAGTGTGCACTCACAGGTTAGGATATTTATATTGCTGCTCAGTTTTATGCCTTTACACTACCCGCATATTCACATCCTTGTTCCTCTATGAAACTAGGATAGAAATCTAATCACAGTCCACTATATAAGTTGAATCTATGCAGATCCTTATAGAAGGGTAGAGTCTGCCCAAAAACATTTCAGAATACTTAAAAAAATTAAGAATAATATTAGTAATTTCCTTTTTTACTGTATTTTTGTCTCATGTTCACAATACTTGTATTATGTTTTATACAATGCCATTATAATTAAAAAAATCAATTACAGAAATTGAAGAAATTTCTTTAATTATAATTAAAGGAATTCTGACTGCTTCTCTAATTGCAGTTATAGTTTGAAATTATTTTGAATTACATTAATGTTTAATTTGTGTAGAATTTCCTGTTGTTTTTTACCCCAGAAATGATAACAACATCTTGTGGACCAATCCCTCTTGTAACATAAACAGGCCTGTTTGGTGAGTTCTTGAGTTGCAATTCAAGATTCAGTTGATTAAAAGTACATTCCAACTATGCTTCACAGATGGTCCTGTTTTCCATCCAAGATTTAGTAGCCCCAGTAGTGTGGCTGAAATGCGATTTCCATATATGACAAATTACAGAAGTAATTTTAATGTCACTATTTTATTTATGTTCCTATTTATCTGTTATATCTAACATTGAAGCATTGAAGTTAAGGTTTTAGACATGCATACTGAAATAGTGGACAAACCTTTGAGAATTTTTCTTGCAAAATTCTGCCCCCTCCTGCCCCAAAANGAATTTTTTTCGGGTTTTCAAATGGAATCTTTTTTTTTTTTGGTAAGGTTAAGTAAGATCCATTTCAGTGCTCAGTGTCCAGAAGGCAGAAAAATGACATTGACATAGCTGTTACAAGTCTGAATGGGATTTCTGGCTATATTTTGTTTTGAACATGAGGCCCAACCTGAACTTGAGAAATATTTTCAGATTTTTTTAAAATGAGTAAATTCCTGTGAAAAATATTAATTTCCTAAATTTTTATCTTCCAGTGAAAATATCATCTGCGGGGAAGAAGTTTGCTTAATACTTGGTTTCTCCATTGCACTCACTTCTAGAAATATAAGAAAATATTAACATTGAGGTTTGAAAGTACTTATTTAGAGCTAGCTTGTATGAACTTTATCTAATGAGAAACTCCAAAGATACCTGTAATTAAAGGGGCAGTGTTGTTTTCTGAATTAAATAATAGGTGACAAATTAATTTAGAATTTGCTGTTTGACTCATCAATACATTATATGAAGTTATGGCAAATCTACAGGCAAAATTAAGGTTCGTGAGCCTCTTCAATATCCAAAGAAAAAAGGAAGCTCCTGCATAACATTTAAAAACTTTTAGAATTACTGCAATACTGCCATTATGAACCATTTAATTTATATTTGCTACACAACATTATAAAATAATGGTGCTTTCTCAGAAACTCAGTTATTTTGTAAGTATTTGTCCTTCTGAGTTAGGTGTGAGGAAGGCTCCTCTAGTCTTCAGAAATGTCTTTTGGCAGCTCGATAAAACTACTGGCAGTTTGTTAAATGAACAGTGCTGTGATTAGAGACCATCAGTCTCAGCCTCTCCAGCAGCTACTGCAGCTGGGAACACCTGGAAACTCAAAGTACAGCCATAGTGGTTATTCCTGAGCCAGGCAAAGCCATGACAGTAGGCATGTGTATGTTGAGTTTTTTACTTGGTGGGCATGACTTATGACTTTTTGCAGGCATTTTAATAGCATGACTGAATTTTCATTGCCTAGAGAATATGATTTATGTCTGTGAGTGCATCAGGTGATTTGCATGAAAACGTTTATGTGATTAAGAAATGGGGTCAAAGGATATTTCTTATGGGTATAGGTAATTAACGAGCATGATCTAGTATGAATGTGCATGAGAATTATAATTCTTTATTTTTTTTAAATATGGATGCTGTCTACAAGAAAAACTTTTGCCACTTAATGTTTTGCTGCCTTACAAGGGTGAAAATGTGTGTGAAAAGACTGAATAGTTTGATGAAGTTGGGTAAACCCCAATAAATTATCCTGTTCTGTAAAGAGCATTTTAGGCAGAAATGTCATGGAAGTGTGTAGTATGGGTAGATGATGCTATGGATGCTTTTTCATTTTGTTTTGTAAAAAAAAAATAAAAATAGTTCAGCAAAGGCACAGCTCCACATAGACTCAGTCTGTGATGTCTGGATTTGCACGTTAGAAAGTTGGGCCAAATTGAGCATATGGTTTTGTAATTTTCTTATGTGTTTCTGTAAGATGGTGTTCCAGGACATAGCTTAAAAGAAAGGTGTTATAGTCATAAAAGATTGGTGGTTTTCCAAAACCTGTTTATGCATAATTAACTCTTGAAACTGGATGCATAATCTCTTGAACTGTTTCCTTAAAGTGTCCTTAGAGAGTTACTGAGTCAGTTTGTAATATGAAAAACAATATTCCTATTGTTAGCTGATTAATTCAGTTATTGTGTTGATATTTTATTTGTGGTTAAAAGTAATGTAAGAAAAAGACTTTGTTTCTTGTGTGTCATTTGAATGACATTTCACGTACTGAGACAATTATTATCAGAAACCAAATGGAGGACTGTTGATAATGATTAGGAAAGTTCTTAATTAAGCTTTGTTCAACAATTATGCCTTGGGATATGTCTCATTTTTGTTAAAACTTTTTCAAGTGTTCTTTGTACACATATATTTATATCTATTATTTTATAAAGAAATGTATCTATATATGAATAAGTATGTGTGTAGATCTATCTATCTTTCTTTTGGAACCAAACTCATTCATAGAAATCCCTCCATGCAGGAATGTCATTCCTACTTTACAAACAAAAATGTTAAAATACAAGTAAAAATCCACATGTAAAACATCAGCTATTAGAATAGTATGCTAATATCTGAATTACTTTTTTTTTTTTTTTTTTAAGAAGTTACTGAACAGCATAAGTCATAATTGCATATCTATTTTTTAAGGATGAGTAAAGGCTCTGAAATCATAGACATTTCTTTCAAAGCCTGATTCAGTCCGGATTAATAAAATTTCTCTTGTAATGACTGCCATAGGTTTTAAGTTAATTAAACTTCCACAGTTTTGGTGTGATATTTAACTGCTGTTTTTAAAACAACTTTTTATTTGTAATGATGCTGTTAGAATGCGTAGGAACCATTTTTGGCATTAACCATCTGCTTGTTTATTCTAACCAGGTATTAAAGTGAAATTTAGAACCCAGGAACCTGATGGTTTGATTTTTTTCTCTGCATCACCTGGCAATCAAGAGGAATACATTGCACTTCAACTGAGGAGTGGGCGTCCTTACTTTCTTTTTGATCCACAGGTACAACAAGAGCCACGATCCAATACAAATAGCTTTTGTTATTTCTTTCGGTATTTCTTTACATACTTACTGAATTTTTAATTTTTGTTTAAATGATCAAAGTTAAGTGGCTGTTCAGAACCCTTACATAACTGGACATTTTGGGGAGAGAAACACTGAAACACTAAAGCTTTACTCATTTTTTGTTTTGTTTGCACTTTTATGGGTTGGGTCTTGTCTGTGGGGTTAAAGAGACATGTTTAATGGTATAAAATGGGGTGGATTTAGAGATTTGGATATTCACTGTTAACCTTTGCTTCCTGAGTTCTGCTGTGGTCTGGGCACTGGTGCTCCATGACCATGCAGAGGTGCTGTGCAGCAGTGAAGCTCCTCCTCAGCTCTGGGGAATCTGTAGAGGAGGCGTGGTGCTGCACAGAGGTTAGTGTGTATGCGATCCCCCTGATAGAACACATTAACTCTACTTCTGTCCCCAGGATATAAATGTCTATCACATCCACTGCATGTACACACAGGCATTATCTTCTTTTCCTTGTTGCAAACTGAATCAGTGTGTACTTCAATTTTTGGGACCATGCTTAACATTGTTGTTAACATTGCCCTCATCCACAATTTAATACGTACTAGTCCTGTTCTTACACCTTCACTTAATGAAAAAGGAATTTTTATTTCCTTTGTAAGATCTTTCTAGGTGTAATAGTTTGATTTTTTTGTTGTTGTTGTTGATTGTTTGTTTTAAATGGGAACGGATAACTTCCAACTAATGCTTAAGTGCTTCCTGTGGTATTCCTAGCCCTCCTTGCAGGTTTGCTCCTTCTGAAGTAGCTTTGAGTCAGCTAGGTTACACTCGTTCCCTAGAAGATATTGTATTTGTTTAGATTCACAGTATTTGGGAGATGGGGAGGAAGGGGGACAAGTGGAAGACTGGCTAGCTTGGGGCTTTTATTTTCTTCTGTTTTTTTTTCCCTTTTGCCCCCATTTTTTCCATATCCGTCCCTAGAGCTTCGTAGTTCAGCAATATTTTCAATGGTTGCGATCTTGAATTTTAACAAATTACTTGTTTATGAATATATATATGTGTCCCATGCTGATTTTTATGACCATCACTTCCATATTATTTCCTTCTTTTACAATGTCTAAAATAGCCTCTAAGACTGGTTCAGTGAGTGTAGGAAAAAATAATCTTTCATTCAAGGCATTCAGGAATAGTGTAGGTCTTAACATTTGATTAACTACAGGTATATCTTGAAAGCTAATGCTTTCTAATTTCTCATTAACAACATCGGTACTGGGGCCTACATCAATATAATGCTTGTAGTATCTTTTTTCTAAAACTTTTACCTGTGAAAATACAGTTATAAAAGGTTTTCAGCCTTCTGTATCCTTCGTATGCTGTAGTACCTTACTACCTTTACCTTCATTTCTATGTTCTCAACGTAGTTTTTTTTTTTTTATTTTTGACATTATTTGCTTAACTTCAGGTATCAAATTGTGTAGCAGAAATTCTTAATCCTTCATTTGCAGACTGACCACAGTCTGCATTAGTGTGCAGATGCTATAATTATTGATATCACGTGGTTTCTTAACCATGTTCTATGCGTTGTTTTCTTTAATACTTGTTGTGGCTGATATGATAAGCATTTACATTCTTGCCTCCATGCTATTCTCTTAAAATCTGCACAAATTCTTTTTGATGATAATTGTGACTCTGCCACTTTTTATCTAGCTTTCTGTAATACTGTGTGCTCCCTTCCAGCTGTGTCCTGTCACAGGTTAATTATTTTTACCCTCAGTCCCTTTCAGGATTCTGGTATGTATCTTTGCTAATGATCAGCAGTGCATTTTCTCTTTGTTGTATCAGCTCTGGGGATAGTCTTGCCAAGTCTCCTTAGCAGGGAGCCTTCAATACCCTAACTTCTTCCTTCTCTAAGTGTTAATTTTAAATCCTTTTCTTCCTGTGCAGTCATACTTCTCTCAATTTTATGTACACCATCATTCATCTGGCTGTTGTCGGACCACCTATTTTGTTTTCCTTTTGTCTTGTTTAGGTGCTCTTCTTTCTTATTGTTTCACTGTCATTCGTTGCAGGTTTCTACTCATGGTCCGGGAAGTGTGAGTTTTTGTGTTAACAAATGTCTTCCTCAGTCTTGTCCGGATAATCAAATTGTTCCATAGACCTTCCTCCAAACTCACTGTGCCTGCAAACCTCTAGCTGCCTGTGGAGTTTCTTCTCATCATAATGCCTTTTACATCCATCCTTAAATTACACAATCAACTCTAGCTAAATGTATAGTTATCTTTCAGTGTCTACAGGTCATTTGTTCTATTTTTTTCCCCAGGGAAGCACTGAATATTTTATACAAAGTGAAATCACTAACAGTGGAAATTTAAGGCAAATCTGGAGCACTTTTTCCTTTAGTGATTAGGACAATCCGAGTATAAGACTATTGGAATTCTTCTCACAATATTTAGGGAATTGAATGCAGTCCTTCCATTATAGAAGATGATCTGTTTACTAAGCTTTACAGCAAAACGGTGGACCACCAGATACTTTTCTTGTTGGTTGGGCTCGTGGAAAGGTTGAAGTAGTAGGCACGGTCTGAGGGTGAGTTGTTACTCTCCTGAAAAAATAAGGTGGCCAACACCTAGTTATGAATCCCAACTATACCTTGCTGCTTGGTATTGGCAGAACTTCCATACTTGTTCACCTTCTCAGTGGTAGGAGCATGGGCGCTGAAAAAACTTGACTAGGAGAAGTGTAGTTACGTTCAAACTTTTTCCACCTGGACAGTACCTTTGAGGATCTGTCATTTGCGATGTTTGTATATATTTTTATGGATGTAAACATCAGCATGAAAAGCTACAGAGATTTTCATTTACTTAGTTATTACTGAGAGCTACTAAAAATTAAGACTTATTGTATGGCTCAACAAACTAATCCAGATTTGGTTCCTTATGTGTGATTTCCAAAATGCGTAACAAGCCATTTCATACAGGATATTTGAATATTATCACAGAGTCACTCGGGTAATTCTGCCTAAAACGTCATACAGGAGCCTCCAATGCAGTGTGTCCTGACCTCTGAACACCATTTCTTTTTTTTTTTCTTCTTCTTCCTTTTGCCCCCCAGAAATAAGCACAGGCTAGCACATATGATTGTGTGGTCCCTGATTGGATTGGGTACAAATAAATGTGGTTTCTGATGTATAAAACTGTTAATGCTCTAGACTGTTGCCAAACATAATATGAAGAACCACTTATTCTGGCACCTGATCTTTAGAATGCAGCATCGTTTGTAACAATTTTAACGCTAACTAAGTACACTTTGATGAGACAGCATTTAATAAAATGCTCATTAATTTCATCATTAGCAAGGGTATGCTAAGAAGTAAGCCAGTTTCTTATGTCACGCCCAATTAGCATCCCATGCTAGTAATCCCATTAGTATTGTTGAATTCACTAATGGAAAAACTAATGGGCATGCTACCAGGGCACATTAATTGGGCATGACACCAGTTCTGGTTTTAATTATTAAACTACGATAATGAAATGTGTGTTTGTAAAATATTAAAATGTTGAAATAGGAGCGAAGACAATAAAAAATAGTATATGAAAAAGTGCACAGTAGTATGAAAGGATATATAGCTTTGTATTGTTATCACGGGACAGAGGACCGCTGTACAAACTCTTTCAGTCTCAAAATGTTGGCTGAATGGAGTAGGAAACATGCTGTAAATATTCACGAGAAATTATTTTGTCTGTAATTGTGTACATACGTACACGTCATATGTGTTTTCATACATTGAATATATAGTGACAATTGCCAATTCAAAATGTGCTGTAAAATGCATACTGCGTTCACAAATCTAGAGGCTGACAAGCGGTTTCTGATAGGTGCACATCACTAATAGCATAATACTAATTTTAACAAGACTTTTAGTATTAATCCCAATAGGTGGTTATTTTTATCAACAGGTTTTCTTCATATGCATATCTCTAAAGTCCTTGAGCCGGAAAGAGTACTAGAAGATCTGGGGGAAAAAAAAGTCTGAACTGTCCGGTTTGCTGCTGTAAAATAAAGAGCTAGAACCCCAGATTTTAAGGAACCTTTTATTTTTCTTTACATGTTTTTTGGAAATTGTGTTTTGTTTTAAAACCTATCTTAAACCATAAAATAACTGCAGGAGTTGTGATTCTTTAATATTATGTAGTGCCTGTGCAAAGAAATGTTTTTTCATTCAGTAGTTGCCTGCTATATAGAAAAGTTATATTTTTGTGAATTCAGCAGAATAACTTCGAGTTCCCAGATGGTTTAAGTTTGATATAAAGTCTGGACACATTAATAAAGGAATTATTAGAAAGAAGATAATTCAAATATAAATCTTAGGAAAACTCTTGAAATACATTAATTTTAAATTAGAAAACATTTTTACAATCATCCCTAGTACTACAGTAAAAGCATCTTCTATAGCTATCTTCCTCCCCCCCCATGAATCTCTCACCTAAAAATTCAAGTCCTTCTGACAATAGAAGGGATAACAGGGACAGAACATGCATCTTTATACTGTCCTACAAATACATCTATTTTTTGTGTCCCTTCCCGTAGACAGGTGCTGCAGTCAACAACAACTGTCTTGTCTTTCTGTGGATGGCACGTTGAATCATGGCCATCAAACTTCACAACCACAGGAATTTATGAAATAATTAAATAGAGACTTAATTAAAAAATAAAGAAAAATAAGAAGTCTGAGTGATGTGATCCTCAACAATTTGTGCCCTATCCTTGTCTTTTTCAGGTGAACTGCACAGAATCTTCTGATTTTAATAGAAACTAAACTGGATCCTTGATCTCTCATTTATTATTTGAGAGGGTTAATTTAGTGGGGAAATCAGTGCTAAACATTATTCAGTATTCCAAAAGAAGTTTGGAAGAGGACTTTTGTCTTTATTTTTAGATGTTATATACCATAGAGTGTTATAGAGTAAGGTATAATTCTAAATCTTCCCTTCATAATATTCTAAATCAGATTATTCTGTTAAAAAGGGATCTGCAGTAGCAGTCACTCCAACTAATGATGGTGGAAGAGAGTACAATGATAACAGTTGGCATCAAATAACTGCTACAAGAATTCAAGCACTGGGAAACATCACAGTGGATGGGCAGTACACAGGTAATCAATTCACTTTCATTTTGCCTTATTATTTTGGGTACTGCTCACTTGCTTACTTTTCCACTACCTGTGTTCATCCATACAGCTAGGAATTCACTCAGTTTTCTGACAAAACCACTACTGTTTTTTCTGTGCATCTGAGGTATCTGTCCACTGTTTTTGATGATTTAATACTAAGTGGGGAAGAGGGTTTTTTTGTGTGCTTATGAATCTATAATTGCATTAATATTCTTTTGTTAAATGGAGCTGTAAATATTTCCAGAATATGTATGGGATGGCATTAGGATATTGTGTTACGTTAGCCTATTTTATCAAATACCAGTATTCTGTTATTAGGTTGAAAATCTGTTGAAAGCATTAGACACAACAATAATGACCTGTTTTATACAGGTTTTTCCTTGGCAACTAGTGGGAGTACCATTATTGGAGAGAACACAGGAATTTTTGTTGGAGGGCTTCCACAGGGCTATACTATTGTAAGAAAGGATGTAGGTGAGTATGATTGTGGTATAACCAATCCTGTAGAGTAGCACTGACTTAAGTGTTTTTCCAGTGCTGTAGGCTGTATTGATGTTGTGTCAAAAATATGAGGACACTACTTAATTTGCATAATTATTTACATATTTTTTTAAAGAAAAATAGATCTGTACAGTTGCTTGAATTTTATTTTTTGGGATAGATTGAAATATTTATATAGCTGACTTCATCATCAGTAAAGCAGTGTATGAGGTTTGCGTACATCTTAATGCATCTTATACACAGAACTGGTATGTGTGATAAACTTATGGATATGTTTTACGTTTTAGATTCCAAATATTGTTTTCCAAAATACACATACAAATTGTTTTTATTAGCTCAAGCAGTGGGTTATACATCCCACCTGGATTCAGAGATACAACATGATGGCCTTTATTGGGGTGAGTTTGGATCCTTCTGGGGTTGTTGCATTGAACTCAGCGGTATATGAATATATCTGTATTCTACAGCTGTATGTATAGGGAGCTCGATTGTAGCTGGCTTCCAGAGAATCAATAAACATCTATCTTCATATGTAACCTTGGTCTATACGTCAAGTGTATACTCTACCAGCAGGTGACAGAGAGGTGAATGCATACAAAATGGGTATACAATCAGCAATTCTCAGTGGATTAATGTCCAGGCTTGTTTTTTTTTTTTTTTTTTTTTTTCCCCNCATATAGACCTGAAAACAAAATTGTTTATTTAAGTTTGTATTCCCAACACTGATAAGGGCATGAAATCTAGTTGATGACTTCTTGCGAGGTACACTAGAGTACAAATTCCTCTACCCTCTTTTATTTCAGTTTAGTAAACCCAGAAATATGTACATGTGGTGTTCAAGACCTTTGGTTCATAAAGGAATGCAGGATGCCTCCATCAAAAACATCAACTGAGTAATCAAAATGAGATTGACTCTAAATACCATTCAAAAGAATGCCATCTATAAAATCCTACTTTATGTTTTTGTCTCCAGTAAAAAAAAAAGAGATAGAAGCCATGAATTGCATTTTTTTAAAATCCAAACAAGGAAAGAAAAACTTCGTGATGGAGCTTCTAGAATGGTATTCATCTGCCTGAGCTTTTGCAGCACAGTTTCTTCATATTCAGTAGATGCATGCTTTTCTTTGCAATTATTCTTTTGTTTAAACAGGATAAACCTGAAAGCTTTTCTTGGAATCTTAACGGAGTGAATCTATGCTGTCAGTTTGAAGGCACCTGTATGCAAAATCTCAAAAAGTTTAATATTTTCCAGCTACACAGCAGTAGGCACTGACTCATTCAGAACTTTGTATTTAGCTGAGAGACTAGCTTTATGAAATCATTGATTCTTAATGCCTACATGCACATATACAATAGGGTGAATGATAGGGTGAGCGTAATTAGTTACTACAAATTGATCCCTGCATTTAGTTGCAGGTCATTGGCTTAAAAATTATTTTCCTTTTCTGCAGGGATGAAGATGATAGTCCAGAAAGGATTTGTGGGATGTCTCAGTGACATATTTTTGAAAAAAGTGCATACTCCCTATGAAAACTGGGAATTGTTGAACTGGCAGGATGCTGAAGAGCAGAACAATGTCTATCACGTGTGGGAAGGATGCCCCATTGTGCTCTCTGAAGGAGCACATTTTCTTGGCAAAGGTAATTTGCTGTACAATCGCACTAGTCCAGTATTCTCTTGAGATATAAAAGGTGATCATATCAGAAGTATTGCAGCAATCGGCTTTTCAAAGCAGTTTTAGTTATATAGGATTATTTAAAATCTGGTTTCTGGGTTTACAGAATACTACGGCATGGAAGAGGAATTGCATTCACAGACAGGTGCTGCTGCTGTAACTGAATGCAGATTTGATATATACATAAAAGACAAGGCTTCACTTTTCTGGAGACACAGATGACTATAATGTATCAAAAAACACCAGGGAGCAAAATTCAGAAAATTGCACCACTTTGGTTTGTTGCACTACCTTATGGATAACTGTCCTTTACCAAACTGACTGATAAAGTCATAAACCTTAATCTTGAAATCTTTGAGTTGTTTTTTTCTTTCAAAGTAGAAAGTAGAACCTAGATTTTTGTGTTTTGTTTCTTGAACGTATTTATTTATGTATTTGATTAACTTATGCATGTATTCCCTTTCTCTCAAGGGTTTCTGGAACTGCATTCAGGTGTTTTCAGTGGTGGACTGGAATTTGAGATCTCATTCAAATTTAGAACAGATCAACTGAATGGATTGCTTTTGTTTGTTTACAATAAAGATGGCCCAGATTATCTTGCAGTAAGTTCAGAAATACAGATAACTACATTCAGATCCGACCTGTGAGTTTCGTCTACTGTGATATGTCCAGCATTTAAAGAAATTTCAAACCATGCTATTTTTGTGGTTTACTGATTTTGAAATGCTTGTGCACAGCAAAATGTAAGGAGAGCAAAAAAACTCCAACAAATGCTCAGAATAGATTACCTCTCTTATTTATATCATAAACAAGAATGCTATTAGTATATGAACATATGAAAAGCAGAATTACTCTCTGTGCTGAGTTGGAGGTGATTAGAAAAGAAAATAAAAGCTGTGCTTTAAAATAGCTTTTGGTTCATTCCTGGGAAAGTATAGTTACCCAATTTCCTGGTTCTCATACTAGAACAAAATCAATTAAACTGTAAATCAAAAAGTTCACAACGGAAATTGTCCAATGTTCTAATAAAGCTTTTTTCTGTAAGTCATATGTATTTTTTTATAACCAATATGATTTCCTCATTTTGATTTGATACATAAGGAGTGTTATACAGACAGAAATTAGCAGTCCAGCTTAATCCCATCTCATACTTATCACTGTTTTCCCAATACTGTAGACGAAGTTCTACAAATCCTGTACTGGGGACATTTCTGAGGAAATGCCCATGGACTTCCTTGTTGGTGTCTGTTAGATAAGACTGTTTTATGCTGAGAAGCACTCGTGCTTCCATCTTTTCCAGGATTTTGTTTAAGGTTGAATGTGTTACAGTTTTTCAAATTTTTTTTTTTTTAATTAGTTACATGGCTCTGGTTTTTCATATTTTTCTTCCCTCGAGGATTTTGAATGCAATTAGATTGTGGTCACTACTGCTTAGTCAATCAACTATAGTTACTGCTTGCACCAGCTAGTAGGTTTTGCACTGAAAGTAATATCTCTTGTTAGTTGGTCCAAGAAGCGATCATTTACATGTAGAAATTTTTGAGAGTATTGTCACTCTTTATTACCTAATCTGCCCTTTCTGCATTTTTATTGAATTTCATTTATTTATTTATTGTTATGCTACTGTTTTGCTAATGGCTGTCATGTCACAGACTGTTTTATTGCATGGCGTTATATCCAATGTGCCTTTTCTTTCAAACTTCTGATGTAAAATGTATAATTATATATTTCTGCTTTTCAGGTCAATTATAACTTGTTTTTCACTTTTCATATTACTGACTTTCCTAGCAGATCATTTTTTCCTGGATGCTGTATTCTGCTAGACCTGATTGCTTGCTCTTTTTCAAGCAGCTGTAGTCCAAAAATTATGAGTTCCAATAACAATTCTTGCTAATTACACATTAGCACTTTAGTTTTGCCCTCAAGTAATGACCAAGATCATGAGCTAATGGCATAAGATGCAATTCAGACACTACTGTCTCACTCTAAAAGACTTGTATGTGTGTAATTCACAGTACAGGGGCACTATTTACATGAATGCTGTTCATAGGGACAAACACAGGGCTTGGGTTCTTCTGGAGATTCTTGTGGTATGTGATCCTTGTTTCCTTTCCCTTGCTCTGTGAAAGACTAACAAATATAAGAAATAGCTTCTGACTGTAAAGGGACAAGGGGACTTACACAAAGTAGTACATCTTTCTCGATTCCTACTTCCAGATTTTTGGCACTATTACAGTTACATTATTTTTAGCACTGAAGACTAGTTAGATAATTTTCTTTGCATTTGTCCTAAATCAGTTAATTTTTTTTAATAACACTTAACTCCTGACCTCAATATCTCCATAGCCTTAAGATGAGGAATTTTAGAGAGGATGAGGACATGCAGACTTTTCCAGCCCTTGCAACTTTGTGTTCTGCACATACATAATGGTGACAGAAGGTTTTTCTGTACACTTGAGAAAAGGTTAATAGAAAGTGAAAATGAGGTATGTAGCATGTTGCACATGAGCTACAATGTCTTTGTCAGGACACTTGGTCAAGAGACACTTGCACCACAAAACACATTAGAAGCTATAGCACTTATCCTGAGTGCTGGTGTAAGATGGTATTCCCTGACCCTTTCCTTTGCATAGGTCATAGCTCTCTTATTACTTTTGGAATGACTAAACTAGACACATGACTGGCCTGCTACCAAATAGCCAAAGACTCTGTCTTGTCTCTGCCCATGAAAAAATCTGTCCTAGAAAGATGCTCTGTAGAAAGGTCACTTCTTCCGTGACTTCCATGTTGTGAGAGTTAACTCAAGCTGGAGAGGTCAGTCTGATTCTCTCTGGATCGAGGCACAATACTTATGAGCAAACTCTGACCAGATAAACTAGTATGAATCACTAGATCTGAATCTGGCATGTGTTTCCTCCTGATTTTTTGATTGAATGAAGTATTGTGACCACTGGTAGAGTTTATGTTACTGATTTTGATGCTGATCACTTCAACAGCAGAGAAAGCCTAAGCCCTGCAAATCTTAAGTGCAGTGGTGGCACCAGCTCCCAACACATTGTGGCTGATGATATTGAATTCGAGGGCTGACGTGCTTCTGCAAAGTGACAAAGAAAGAAAAGTCCTGTAGGAAATTTTTTGAAAGAATTGCACTTCAGTAGCTGCACGAATTAAAATAATCAGTCTGCAATTGAAGTGTTAACCTGTGATGGAGCTTAGGAGGGGTATGAGATAAGCATTTTTGGGGACTCAAAGTAAAAATCTTTCTGTTATCAAAGACTGATACTCATGTGGGACTCATGACGGTTATATACCGGTTGGTTACCAGTGATTTCTCTGTCTGGTGTAAGGATATTCCCTTTCAATTAAAGACCAGCTGATTGTGAGGAGACTATTACAGACTGTGCTTGGGCCTCTACCCTCTGGCTGGCCAGTCTGAACAGGGTTGGTACCAGTAGAGAAATCTCATTGAACTTATTGATTGTGAACTGGAGAACCCAGTTCAACATCAACACCACATACTTTTTCTTTGACAGGGCTCACAAGCTGTCATTGCCAAGTCTCTTGCTTGTCTCTGCTGATATCCCTGAATCTCAGGATGACTTCCCAGTCAAAGGAGATCAAACCATAATCAGTCTTGTAGCTCAACATTGCTTGAGACTGTTTTGGATGGCAGGTTTGACAAAGTGTCATTCAGCCTCCATTGCAGCCCCTCTCCCTTCTGAGTTTTGTTTCACAGAGCTATGGCTAGATATAGAACACGAATGGCAGTCCCATTTGGTATCAACTGCAAACTTGCTGAGAGTCCACTCCATCCCATTGCCCAGGTCATTAATAACATTTTTTTTAAATCAGAATCAGACCCTGTATCAATCTCTGAGAGATGCCACTAGTAACTAACTGCTTGTTGAACCTGCCCGTGTGCCAAGAACCTCCTCTTGCCCTTCATGTCCTCTCTCAGATTCAAGCTAAGCTTTGGCTTTCCTAACTCCACCTTTGCATGCTGAGGTATATAAAAATGAGAATTGTGTGCACAGATACAAAATTTTGCTGTGGTGCTTAATATTTGTACCTCAAATACTAAAAAGAAAGTATGCTTTTAACCTAATATTAAACTATGAATGTGCTCAGGTTTAAATCTATGATATACTGTCTTTATAACACTGCTAAATTGTCTTGTTCTGTTGAGGAACAGTAACTAACATGTTTGGCAGAAGAATATTAGTGCATTTTTGGTTTAATATCATATTATATTTTCCAAGGACATATTAACAATCAAGGGGTCCCAGGATTTTATCCAAAGCAAACAATATCTCTTTTGTTTTTCTGAGCCTGTGCTCAGTACCAGAGAGGAGGATCTGTAAATGCTGGATGCATGCAGAACTTTGCTCTTTTTTCTTCATCATGCAGAACAGTTCAAAGCGAACAGTGGTCTTCTGTCTCTAGCTGCACTCGAGCATTCTAAATGCCAGTCCAAGTCATCATAAAAAAGCACAAGCATCATTTTCTGCCTGCTTCTAGATTATACCAAGATGACTAAATTGAAAGAGGGATGTGCTGAGTAGTGACCCTATGTCAAACACCATGTCCTCTCTCCAGCTTCCAGCCCTGGCAGACTTGCTGGCATACTGCTCTATCCATGCAGTTGAAACACTTGCTTCCCATTAGCACAGTGGTGCTCCATATTCATTCTCATCAGTGAAGAAAAACGCTGACTTGTCCAATAAACTCCCATTTCAAGCTATACCCATCAGCATCGATGCCATGATCTCTCCCCTTCACTTGTATTGTAGAGTCCTTAACTGCAAAGGGCTGTGAAGTCACAGAAGTATGAAAAGTTGTGGTCCCAAAAAACCAAATAAACCAAATCCCTTTGTCTCATGAGCAAACGGTCAGTGAGCACTCTGGAACAGCACCTGTATTGCCCATGGCATCTTTAGTACTAAGTCCTTTCTTCAGTTGGGGTCCCTGTTAAGGAATGCAATCCAATTACAAACACTGCAATATTAATATAATCAGTAATCTAAATATGTCAGCTTGTCATTATTGGTGATAAGAGTTTCTATTAAATCTGTAGCGTTTATTTCACTTAATAAGATTTTGGCCTGGAAACAGAAATGCCTTTTTGTGAAGAACATACCTGTGTTTTTCAACCACAAGTTCATCATCTAAGTGTTTACTGCTCTACACCTGCCAGTTTACAGGCAGCCCATTTGTGTTGCATTCAGTTAGTATAAAGTATCTTGTGATAAAGCATTTGGAAACTTCTGCTGTGAGAATTTAAAATATATTTCTGTTAGATAATTGGCAAATTAATTTTTAAAAGCAAATACAAACACAGTTATTTTCCTCCAAGATTTAGAAGAATAAGGATGAAACACAGAATCAATGTATGCTGGAAAAATTTGAAATTGAGTTCACCAGCCAATTAAAAAGACCTTAATCAGATCTGACATTTCATTTCCTTATTATCTTGTTACATTCTTCTAAAAAATGAATTGATAGATAAAATATTGTTTTCTCANTCCTGGTTCATTTTCTTTTCTTTTTATTTAATGGTATTAGCAACAAAGTCAGTTGTCAAAACATCAGAATATATTTTCCTACTTTCTGAGTTAACTAATACACTGTATTTAGCTTGTTTTGGGTAAGCAATTTTAATGTAATTTCTGCTGTCCTGAAGATAAAAATTTATAAAGATTGTTCATTGATCTTGTTCATTGACCCCCTTGGTTACTTTTTTTTAAATTACTGTGTCTATTGCTGCTGTGTATGTGATGTCTTTTTCAAAATATTTTTTTCTGTTTTAAAACATATAGATTGAACTGAAAAGTGGGATATTAAACATCTTTTTAAAAACTGGAATTGTCTTTACACAAGTGGATCTCTGGATAGGACTGTCTTACTGTGATGGAAAGTGGAATGAAGTCACCGTGAACAAGGAGGGCTCTGTAGTTTCAGCAAGTATGAATGAACTGAGAGAGCAAACACTCGAACCGCATGTTCAGCAGCTGAAAGTAAACTCACCGGTCTATGTAGGAGGAATCCCACCTGAGATTCAGAAATTTTATAAAGAACTGAGCTTAGAACAAGGTACGATGACACCTATAATAGCACATTTTTTAAAAAAACTGGTGTCATGCACAAGGTGGGCATTCTGCTGCTGAAGTGTAAATTCATGAACATGTACTGTGAAATTTGCCTCCCACCCACTGTTGCTTTAACTACCAGTTACCCCTACCTATCTACCTTCTTTTAGACCTGAACCTTTTGTAAGACTATAGAAATTCTTTCAACCCAATGATATTGGAAACAATTTACCTCGTAGGAGAGGAACTGTAGAGTAGCAAATGGTAATCTAAGGTGCCCAACCAGAAGATCTCAAATTTTCATCAGAGAAAGTCAGTTCAGATAAGTTAATCAAGTGAAACTCGTTTTTGTCACCCACAGATCTGAAATATCAAACCAGTGGAAGACAGTAAACATAGGTTAAATCACTGTAATGAGCGTGGATGCTGCCACATGGAAGAACTGTTGGGAGTTTATTACTCTCTTTTTAGGTGATACCGATTCTGGTCTAGGAAAATAAGTGAGCATAAAATCATGAATTTGGATTTTGGCTACCTTACCATGATGCTTTCCATGTCATCAGGAGAGGAGATAGTCATGGTTTTAGCCCATCACTGTGACCCTTCTCTATGTGGAACAGGTCAAATTTCCAGGGAAAAGTGAAAAGCATTAATTACAACATGATACTAATGGCCTCCACACAAGGATGTGGTGTATGAAATGTAGTCAAAAAGTGTGTGTTAAGCTAGCTCTTTTTACAGTTTGGGTGTGTTTTTTCAGTACTTATGAAGGTATTCATCAGTCATGATGTATTTTCAGATCTGGTAGACAAATAAGTAGCAGTCAGGAAGTGATTAGTGGGTAATCTCATAAGTGGCATTGAAAGCATGCATTCAAGTAAGCTCTGCAATATTCCATTGAAACCTTGTGATTTCACCACTATAGAATAGTTTGAATCCACTCCATGCACTGGCATTCACCGGTAGCTCAAAAATATTGTTTCAAGTATTCTTCCAGCTGTGGGTATCACATATATTACAATATTCCTCTAGGTTCTGTGTGCATAATATTTATGGCCTGAAAGAGCTAGCCAGTTGTACCCTGTCAGTGTTGCCTCTTAGCAGATGGTATAAACTCATGACTGGATGCATTCACAACTCCTGCAGCAAAGAGATCTGTGAACAAAGAATCTAGGGCAAAATAGCATCTAAAGTCTGAAGCACGTATTGAGGCACATCAATAAACATTGCTTTTTTCACCGAGCCTCCTCAGCATACTGCAAAATAAGATGGTGGCTGTGAATTTATATTCAGAGAGTGGAAGATAAAACATTCTTGTGTGGTCCTAAATGTCTCAAAAAGATTCAAATGAGCAAGATTAAGCATTACAGCTTTGAATCATACTTTCATTTAGGACTATAGTGATGTAATGATATGGTAGCAGAATACGGAGACCCCAGTTTAATTAATATTTGCTAAAAGTTTTCTCAATTAATGACTGCTTGGTAGTTAATTTTGAAACCAGAAATATTGGTTTACCCACAGCAAATAAAGGATACACAGCCTTCTCCTCCCACCCCACCTCCATGTCAGTTACAACTTTATTTTAAGAAATTTCAGCTGGAATCTATAGGCCTTTGCATGACCATCAAGAGAGGTCAAGATGGAAGGGAGCTGGCAGGAATGTTTGTGAGAATTTGTACTGTCATTATTTATTCTGCAGCTATCTGAGAGTAAGTAAGATTACTTGGCTGACATAGTCAGAAACCTTCAAATAAATGCAGCTAAAAAGATACTAAAAATAATATATTAAAATGGGTTACACAGAATATATCCCTTTGCAAATTATACAACTGTTCATTTTGTCTAACGATTAAAATGCCTGTGCAGACTTGGACTAATTCTTTCCTTGGCCACGAACTGCCTAAGATGCTGAAGAGATTGCTGTGCAGTAAGAGTTAAGCTTAAATTAGTATGTATTCATTTTAAGAAGTATGTCTAAATTCCCACTGTTGTGGAGAAAGTAGGTACTTTAGAGGATGATTCAAGATGGATGTCCACCTTCAGTGCCCCTTTCTTTTTCCGTGAACGTGTATGACTATTAGATTCTCAGATGGGGTAGCTAAATACAAATATTACTGTGATCTGCTCTCTTGCATTAATAAAGGCAATGAAAGTGAATATGGTTCTTTCACAAAGCTAAGAAAGAGCACTGATCTCTAAGGCTGATTTTCAATTTACAAAGTTAAGCCTTCAATGAAGAAGTCTTCAGTTTGCTTACTGTTTACTTTGTTTTTATACGAAATGTGATCACTGTAGTTTACTCAGATCTGAGAGCCATTTTCTATTCAATTTATTAAGTTCCTTTGTGAATTAAGTCATAGAAGTATATGGAATTTTTAACTGCTGCATCCTGAAATTTTGTAGTTGTGTTTTTACTGCAGGTAACTAATCTAACCTATTTGTAATATTGATAGGAGTGTTACACAGTCACATAAATATATATGTATATATAGAAATAAATATAAAATGAGGTTACTTTTTTTTTTCTCATAAATGAACAGTTTGGAGTTACGTTTCTAGAGTATGTTTGTAAGCAGCACACCAGTTATATCCCCATTAGGATGAAATGATATAATTCCATGATCTCATGAAGTTAATGAAATTTTTGATCTAGTCTTCTCGGTTTGAGGAAATAAGTATACTAACAAAATATTAGCAAGCAACAGAAAGCTGATTTTCAAATTCAGAGTCACTTGTATGATAATAATTTTAGAGAGAAGTGTCAGAAGAAAAAACAAAAAGTATAGTTCAGTAAGGCAGGGAGTCACCACTAGAATACCAGGACTTTTTACCGGATTAATATCTTGAAAGAGAGGGCAGAATGTCATATTCAGTTTACAGTCTTTAATACTGAAAATATAGAATTAAAAGGAGCAAAAGTGATTCTTAATTAATGACTGAAGCTCTCTATGTGATCCTAATCCCTTACTGTTTGCTAGGTTTCGGTGGTTGCATGAAGGATGTTAAATTTACACGAGGTGCTGTCGTTAACTTGGCATCTGTGTCCAGCAGTGCTGTCAGAGTCAATCTGGACGGATGCCTATCAACTGACAGTGCTGTTAACTGCAGGGGAAATGACTCCATCCTAGTATACCGAGGAAAAGAGCAGAGTGTTTATGAGAGTGGTCTACAACCATTTACAGGTAACACATTGGTTCCTTAAATGAAATACATAATTTTTATTTTGTTCTGTATGAGTGTATTACCCTGTTCAGTGTTTGTTTGTTTTTTTTTTTTTTCTTTCCTTCTTCTCCTCTATCGTTCTCTGTGTTCTTTGAAGAATACCTATACAGGGTGGTTGCCTCAAATGAAGGAGGATCAGTATCTAGTGCATGGACCCGTGTTCGTACAAGAGAATCGGGTAAGTATAATTCTAAGGCTTACTTGTTCCCATTCTTAATCATCTAATGTCAGGTTGGAGAAAAGACCACCACAACAGTTTCAAGTAGTGTAAGTTTCATAGTGTTTCTAAAGGAGCAAACGCTTTGAATAGGTACCAAATTACAGTCTTCATTTATAAAGTATTCAGGGAAGTGTTTTCCACACGTAATGGAAGGTCTTTTCCAGATATGTATTAGATTATGAAATTATGTGAGGGCAAAAAATGTAAAAGGATTGAACTGCATGGACTAAGAACAGTCATGCATCTAGGTACGTTCATACACGCATGTATAAACTCACGCTACCTGAGTTTGCTGGTCTAAGTAAATCTGTATTTATCCTATATGTAACTTAGTGATACAAAATCAAGTGTAGAGAAAGAAGAAACCTTCCACACCCTGCGGAGGATAGGAGGCCATGAAGCTGTCAGGGAGAAGAGGGTCTTGTGAAAGCTTTTTTTATATTACCTGCACGTGGGTATGCTGCTCAGTGCTGTTTAACAAGAATTCTTTCAACAAGTAGCTCATAGATTGTGTATGAAAATGTGCTAGTACTTAACAGAAAATCAGTGTGTGACTGGTAGAAAGGGTTTCAAAGTAGGAACATAATACCTGCTGAGTCTTAAAGATAAATTTTTTCTTATATTTTACTGAAGAAAATTTAAAGGGCCTTTCCATTCAGTGTTTTTGCAAACTTTGAGCCAGCAAGTTTTTGAAGATTTAAAGTTCTGCATGTTTTATTTAACCAACTTTCCCTCTTCTGTAAATTGAAGCCTAATAGCATTCCATCAATGCATAAAATTCATTTGATGCAAGATATTAAATACATATGTGTAAAAATTATACAATACTTGAGTAAATTTTGGACTTGCAAATGCATTCTTCTACAACTTACTGTCACTATTTTGTGTACAACCCAGAGGGGAGAAAATACATGCATATTTTCATACTGACTGTCTGACGACTGTAAGGTTTGCCATAAATCTATGTTTGCAAGCTGACCACAGCATTGAGCAGCTACATGTTCCCAGGGGCTGCAGAATAATTGCGCTATTTAATTATTTTTGAGTTGGTTTTGTTATGTCCCTTATGAGAAGACCATCTGCTATACAGTACCTTACCTTGCCCTGTGATACAGTTCAAAACTAATAAAATCAATATACTAGTGTAGTAACTAAAGCTTTCCTAGAGTATCACATTCTTTTTTTTACACAAGAATCACAACTTCCAGGTACTTTTATGCTTTGCATTCCAGTGCTCTTATTAAAAAACAAACAAACAAACAAACAAAAAAACCAAACGAGGCTGCATTCATATTTAGTGAAATTAAACAATAAAATTACAAAAAAAGAGGTGATTTGATGGTGAAAAAGCCAATGATCGTCAGTGGGGCTAGGGAGTCCACATGCATTTACAGCAAACTCATCATCCATCATCCTGCCATAGTGTTCCTTGGGCCTTTCCTCTGCATCCCTTGTGCAGTCATCTGTGATGAAGTTGTTACTGGCCAGACCTTTACTTCGTATAGGAATATCTAATAAATAGTTAAAGGTTATGGGAAATGGGATGATTTTTTTTATTAGCAACTGTATGCATACATGAGCTTGGCTTTCCAGTTCTTTTAAACACCTTCATTTTTCTTTTTTTTTTTTTCTTTTTATTATATGGAATGATCAGAAGCAAAGAATTCTACAAAAAGCCCTTACAAATTTCTGCTTTGCCTGAGGCAGTTGCATGACATTGTGAAAATATGAAAATAAAGGGAAAAGCTTAAATTTTTTGAAGTAGTTTTGTAAACAGGGATGCATGTTTTTAGAAATGTTTCATAGTTGTGGCATTCTGTGGCTTAGATATCTAACATATAAATACCAAACTCTTCTCGGTTGCAATACTGTCTTGCTTCCTTCAGTTGCATGATTATAATGCCCGAACTTGTTAGCTACCTAGCGTCCACCTCCCTTCTTTGTGAGTGATGCTTAAATACATTTGATACATTAAATGTTTTTGGAAAATCGCAACAAGACAAGAAGGAATGTTATGTAGATGGAGTTTTGATGGTTTTGAAATATAGCTTAAACTGAATAGCTCAAGATGTGCAGTCATATTAAATCAATGCTGAAAAGTTACAACTCTAATAAATTGTATTTATGCTAATGGTTGAGTCTGATTTACTGCAGCCATTAAAAGTGAAGAATAGGGGCAATAGTCTCCTTAGAACTGCCATTTTCTCTATTTTCTATTTTATCCCTCTACAGTTCCACAAAATGTGCCAACTCCCTCAAGAGTTCACAGTATAAATGGTTACAGCATTGAGGTCACCTGGGACAAACCTGCTGGGGTCATAGGTGTAATTGAGAAGTACATTTTGAAAGCATATGAAGAGGATGGTCCCAACGTACCCATCACTAGTTCTGAGCTTACTGACACTAGTATGCTCACAGGTAAATGTTGTTCAGTGCCATTTTTTAGGCACATCTAATGACATGGGATGCTTATATCTCCTTTTTTTTTGAGCCATAGAGTATTACTTGCCTATTTTTGTGTATACACCACAGTAGGTATGATGTTGAGAATGGTAGTATTTGGTGTCAGCATGCATGTACATAGCAGTGTACTATCTTCAAAGAACTATAGCAATTAAGATAGAAGTCAAACACTGAAAAGCAGTTTTATTTAAGGTATTCCTTCACAACCTATTGATGCTTTGGGGGAGAATGTTTTTTTTTTTNTTTTCCCCTCCCTTATTGTTACATCCAGTTCAACTAAATGAACTCTATGTATGGATTCCATAAGATACTATTCTACCTGATGTATCAAAGCACCTGATATACTTGCCTAATACTGATCAGATAAACCTAACTGATTTCAGTGGGATCTAGCACATATTTATGCTTATTAGGTGCTTTGCTTGATACCACTGGGATGTGGAGGTAGGTTATTACGGAGTGAAGGAACCTAGGGCATTGGGTTTATGGGCTTTGGTCACTGTTGAGCTGTGGGTTGTGTACAGGAGCTATAGGAACCATTGCACTTGCAACGTTTTCTGGAGTCTAGGTCTTTTTACTCATGGGAGGTAGATATTTTTAGGAAGAAACACTGAACTCTGCTGCACAAGGAAGACTTTGGGGCCTGTCTTCCTGTCAGGATAGTGTGGATCTGGCTTTCTGCTCTCTATTAACAGAAAGCCTTGGTAAGGGTGCACGTTACTGACAACAGTCTGAGTTATGACTAAATGGGGCAATAGTACTAAGTCTTGCTTTCATTGTAACAAACTGTGACTAATAGATTTGTCTATGTACTCTCTAAAATTAATTACATATTCATAACAATTGAAAAAGTGCTAATGACATAATGCTCAAAGCGGATGCTTTCATTTGGCTCAGCTTTAGGCAATATAACAATCCTAGAGAGTGCCTTAACCCTCAGGCAGTATATTATATGCCACTTTCCTGAAACCCAGCTAATACGTGCTTAGTGTTTTTACTTAAGTATCTATGTCTTGCATTGTTTCTCTACCATGATGTATATATACATTTTTAAAAGCAAGCATGCACATATTTTATTTTCCTCAGTTTGAAATCTATTGACTGTTTGTGAGCAATGCGCTTACATTACCAAAACTGCATGGGCTTTCTACTCTTACTGTGCTTGATGAATTTGTTGAATACTCTTCACCTATGCTGTAAAGCAATACAAATTATATTAGCAGAAATTAAAGACCATATTAGAAGCATATGTATTAGATAGCTTATTCACAGCTGATGGCCAGAACCAAAATTTTGTTTAAATTTGTTGGCATTGTGGTATGATTATGTATGAGGTTTATGAAAGTCTACACCAGGCTGGACAGGTAAGAGGTTATCCGCATGCAGCTTTCAGGAGGCAGAAGAATAAATGGTGATAGTAAATGGACCCCAGTTATTTAGTCCATTATAGCAGATAGCTGTTGAATACTGCAAAGTAAAATGACCCTAAGAACAGCTGTATTCCAACATTGACCTCTCTGACAATATATCAGATTGTAGATGCTTAGGAAGAAAATGTAAGAAATGCGCTAAGCATAGTGTGACTCTACCTATTAATACAAATTCAGCTGGTAGTTTGTGGAGTTCCTGAGCTGAAAGTTGCATTTGGACCATCAAGCTTAATGGTCTGTGCTAGAATTGCCTTCTTTTTTAATACATTTATGCTTTTGGCTTCTGTAACTTTGGCAGTAAGTTTTCCAGTTCAGTTGTGTGTGTGGATGGAGTGCTTCCTTTTGTTATTTATAACTACTGTCCAACAGTTTAGTTATGTATTTTCCAATATTGGCATTTTATGAAATACATAATTCATGTCTGCATGGTGAGGTCAGAGCTGAGACAAGTGAAAAATTAAATTACTGATCTTGAAATGATTTTGACTTCATCCTGTTGATTTCAGTGAATCCTACAGATATATTAGCCTGTGGACATTGAGAAATGGTTACCCACAAGTGTAAAACTTACTTTTCCTTTGAGTTTACTGAGAAGAGGGATTTTCCATATCTTCTCCCTAATTGCAGTGAAATTTCTTTAGAAATTCCTTTGTTGATTCCACAAAATGATGCTACAGTAACCCCAACAGCCAGGCTTACTCATACAACAGGAGAGAGGAAAGCACTACAGCTCTCAGTGGGATTGCTGTTGAAAGAACTCTGGTATTTTTCCACACCCCCTTTCAATTTTTCATTCACTAATAAGCCTAGGCACCACCTAACCTGCTGCTTGCAAATATATCTGAAGGCAATGACACACCCCATTACCTTATTTTTTTTTTCTTTGCACCTTTTTATACCTGTCTGCTATATTTTTTTTATATTTACTTATGCAAATTCTTTTGAACAATTACCATGTGCAGTAGGGTCGTGACTCATAACTGGAGCACAGTAGCAAAAAATTATTAATAGCATTACCCATTTTCCAGAAGGCTGTCCTATGTGTATCAAATTCAGAAGAACCTGTTGTACCCTTGTTGAGGAAAAAAAACTGAGCTAAATATTAAAGGTAAAGTAGGTCTTGAAATAAACATAATCCCACAGTCTAAAATGCCTATTTCTGACTCCTCAGGGTCCCAAATTCTTCAAAATCTGACCATTGTAATCTTCAAATGTCAAACTGTTTTTTCATTTTCATCCAAGAATGGAATATTCAGCAGATTTAAATCCTTGTAATAAAGTTCTGACTGTAGAACTAGGAGTTTATTGGATAAGGTAATATATTTCATCCTTCTTTGTTCCCTCCATCAGGTATTTATGCACATTGATAGATCACCCTGAGCCTTTTCAGGGATCTGCTTGGTAGAGTACCATGGGGTAAAGCCCTGAAGGGAAGAGGGGCCCAAGAAAGCTGGAGGAGGATCACCTCCTCCAAGCTCAGGAGGCCTGCATCCTGGTAAAGATGAAGTCAGGCAAAAATGCCAGGAGGCCTGCAAGGATAAACAAGGAACTCCTTTACAAACTTAAGCAGAAAAAGGAAGCCTACAAAGGGTGGAAGCAAGGACAGGTAGAGGAATACAGCAAGATTGTCTGAGCAGCCAGGGATCAGGTTAACAAATCTAAAGACCAGAGTGAGTTAAATCTGACCAGGGACATCAAGAACCCCAAGAAAAGCTTCTACAGATATGTTGGTGACAAAAGGAAGACTAGGTAAAATGTGGGTCCTCCCTGAAAGGAATGGGAGACCTGGTCCCCTGGAGCTATGGAGAAGACTGTGGTACTCAACAACTTTTTGCCTCTGTCTTCGCTGGTAAGTGCTCTAACCACACCACCCAAGTTGCAGAAGAGGAAGGCAGGGACTTTGACGGGGAAAAATGACAACTGCCGACTGTAGGAGAAGATCAGGTTCAAGACCATTTGAGGAACATGAAGGTGCACAAGTTCATCGGACCTGATGAGATACATCTGTCGGTGAGTCATGAGGGAACTGGCTGATGAAGCTGCTAAGCCACTATCCATCATATTTGAGAAGTCGTGGAGTCCAGTGAAGTTTCTGCTGGCTGGAAAATATTTGAGAAGTCATGGGAGTCCAGAAGACCTGGAGAACTACAGGCCAGTCAGTCTCAACTCTGTTCCCAGAAAGACTGTGGAGCAGATCCTCCTGGAATCTCTGCTAAGGCATATGAAAAGTAATGAGGTGATCACTGACAGCCAACATGGCTTCACTAAGGGCAAATCATGTCTGACAAATGGGATTACAGTACTGACAGATAAGAGAGGAGCAACTGACGTCACCTACCTGGACTTGTGCAAAGTATTTGCCGTTGTCCCACATGCCATTCTAGTCTCTAAATGCAAGAGACATTTGATGGATGGACCACTCGGTGGATAAGGAATTGGCTGGATGGTTGCACTGGAAGAGTTGTGGTCAAATACTCAGTATCCGAGTGGTGTTCAAGTGACAAGTGGCATTCCTCAGGAGCTGGTATTGACATGGGTGCTGTTTAACATNTGAGAAATGGTTACCCACAAGTGTAAAACTTACTTTTCCTTTGAGTTTACTGAGAAGAGGGATTTTCCATATCTTCTCCCTAATTGCAGTGAAATTTCTTTAGAAATTCCTTTGTTGATTCCACAAAATGATGCTACAGTAACCCCAACAGCCAGGCTTACTCATACAACAGGAGAGAGGAAAGCACTACAGCTCTCAGTGGGATTGCTGTTGAAAGAACTCTGGTATTTTTCCACACCCCCTTTCAATTTTTCATTCACTAATAAGCCTAGGCACCACCTAACCTGCTGCTTGCAAATATATCTGAAGGCAATGACACACCCCATTACCTTATTTTTTTTTTCTTTGCACCTTTTTATACCTGTCTGCTATATTTTTTTTATATTTACTTATGCAAATTCTTTTGAACAATTACCATGTGCAGTAGGGTCGTGACTCATAACTGGAGCACAGTAGCAAAAAATTATTAATAGCATTACCCATTTTCCAGAAGGCTGTCCTATGTGTATCAAATTCAGAAGAACCTGTTGTACCCTTGTTGAGGAAAAAAAACTGAGCTAAATATTAAAGGTAAAGTAGGTCTTGAAATAAACATAATCCCACAGTCTAAAATGCCTATTTCTGACTCCTCAGGGTCCCAAATTCTTCAAAATCTGACCATTGTAATCTTCAAATGTCAAACTGTTTTTTCATTTTCATCCAAGAATGGAATATTCAGCAGATTTAAATCCTTGTAATAAAGTTCTGACTGTAGAACTAGGAGTTTATTGGATAAGGTAATATATTTCATCCTTCTTTGTTCCCTCCATCAGGTATTTATGCACATTGATAGATCACCCTGAGCCTTTTCAGGGATCTGCTTGGTAGAGTACCATGGGGTAAAGCCCTGAAGGGAAGAGGGGCCCAAGAAAGCTGGAGGAGGATCACCTCCTCCAAGCTCAGGAGGCCTGCATCCTGGTAAAGATGAAGTCAGGCAAAAATGCCAGGAGGCCTGCAAGGATAAACAAGGAACTACTTTACAAACTTAAGCAGAAAAAGGAAGCCTACAAAGGGTGGAAGCAAGGACAGGTAGAGGAATACAGCAAGATTGTCTGAGCAGCCAGGGATCAGGTTAACAAATCTAAAGACCAGAGTGAGTTAAATCTGACCAGGGACATCAAGAACCCCAAGAAAAGCTTCTACAGATATGTTGGTGACAAAAGGAAGACTAGGTAAAATGTGGGTCCTCCCTGAAAGGAATGGGAGACCTGGTCCCCTGGAGCTATGGAGAAGACTGTGGTACTCAACAACTTTTTGCCTCTGTCTTCGCTGGTAAGTGCTCTAACCACACCACCCAAGTTGCAGAAGAGGAAGGCAGGGACTTTGACGGGGAAAAATGACAACTGCCGACTGTAGGAGAAGATCAGGTTCAAGACCATTTGAGGAACATGAAGGTGCACAAGTTCATCGGACCTGATGAGATACATCTGTCGGTGAGTCATGAGGGAACTGGCTGATGAAGCTGCTAAGCCACTATCCATCATATTTGAGAAGTCGTGGAGTCCAGTGAAGTTTCTGCTGGCTGGAAAATATTTGAGAAGTCATGGGAGTCCAGAAGACCTGGAGAACTACAGGCCAGTCAGTCTCAACTCTGTTCCCAGAAAGACTGTGGAGCAGATCCTCCTGGAATCTCTGCTAAGGCATATGAAAAGTAATGAGGTGATCACTGACAGCCAACATGGCTTCACTAAGGGCAAATCATGTCTGACAAATGGGATTACAGTACTGACAGATAAGAGAGGAGCAACTGACGTCACCTACCTGGACTTGTGCAAAGTATTTGCCGTTGTCCCACATGCCATTCTAGTCTCTAAATGCAAGAGACATTTGATGGATGGACCACTCGGTGGATAAGGAATTGGCTGGATGGTTGCACTGGAAGAGTTGTGGTCAAATACTCAGTATCCGAGTGGTGTTCAAGTGACAAGTGGCATTCCTCAGGAGCTGGTATTGACATGGGTGCTGTTTAACATCTTTGTCAGTGACATGGTCAATGGGTTTGAGTGCACCCTCAGCAAGTTTACCAAAGACGCCAAGCTGTGTGGTGCAGTCAAGACGCTGGAGGGAAGGGATAGCATCCAGAGAGACCTGGACAGGCTTGAGGGGTAGGCCTGTGCAGACCTCATGAAGTTCAACAAGGCCAAATACAAGGTCCTGCGTGTGAGTTAGGGCAATCCCAGGTACAAATACAGGTTGAGCAGAAAATGGATTGAGAGCAATCCTGATGAGAAGGATTTGGGGGTGTTGGTTGATTAAAATCTAATCATGAGCCAGCAATGTGAGGTAGCAGCCCAGAAAGCCCAACTGTATCCTGAGCGGCATCGAAAGAAGTGTGGCCAGCAGATTGAGGGAGATGATTCTACCCTTATACTCCATTCGAGTTAAGCCCCACCTGGAGTACTACATCCAGGTCTGGGGCTCCCAACATAAGAAGGACATGGGCCTGTTGGAGCAAGTCCAGAGGCCATGAAGATTATCAGAGATTTGGAGGACCTCTGCTATGAAGACAATCTGAGAGTTGGGGTTGTTCAGCACAGAAAAGAGAAAGTTCCAGGGAGACCTTGTAGTAGACTTCCAGTACCTAAAGGGAGCCTACAGGAAAGATGGAGAGGAACTCTTTATCAGGATTGTAGTAATAGGATGAAAGGTAATGGTTTTAAACTGAAAGAGGGTAGATTTAGATTAGATACTAGGAAGAAATTCTTTCCTGTGGGGGTGGTGAGGCACTGAAAGAGGTTATCCAGAGAAACTGTGGATGCTCCATCCCTGGAAATGTTCAATGCCAGGCTGGATAGGGTTTTGAGCAACCTGGTCTAGTGTGAGGTGTCCCTGCCTGTGGCTGGGGGATTGGAACAAGGTGATATTTAAGGTCCATTCCAACTCTAACCATTCTGCGATTCTATGATTCTCTTTTCTGGGCTGATCAGTCCCAGCTCTCTCAGCCTCACTTTGTAAAAGACATGCTCCAATCCCTTTATCATCTTAGTGGCCCCTTTGTATCATCTATAAAGTTGCTGGGAGTGTACACTTCCCCCATCATCAAGGTCATTAATGAAGATGTTGAGCAGTACTGACCCCAGTATCAACCCTGGAGTACTCCACAGCTGTCTTACTTCTAACCGGATTTTTGTGCCTCTGATCACAATCCTCTGACATTTCTCTTATCAAGCACATACGAGAAAAACATTATATAATTCAGATTGCTGTCTTTGTAGAATTCAGCAATTAATTCAGTTAGTCTCAAGCCTCCAAATTTCTCCAACTCCTAATTTCAGGCAGTGAAGAAGGCTAGGAAAAGCTGCAAATAATATTTAAATATCCTGCAAAAGAATTCACAAAGCTTTGGTATTCCTATTACAGATTCCTCTATTAGTTTGTATGGGCTTTTTTCAGTTCATTCTGCTTGTGTCATTGCCACAATAACCAAGTGCTGGAGTTGTGGCTGCACACAGAGAAAATTGCGGATGGCTTCCGCTCTGAATGAATGCCCTGAATGTTCCCTCCTTCCCTTGACGTGTTTATAATTACTTTTCACCTTTTAGTCTTTTATGCTTGGCAGATGAATATCTCAAGAAAAGTTAATTTAATGATTTAATATGGTTAATCAAAGTGGCTTGGCTGCACCTCGGCTTTGAAAGCGCTCTAGCTAGGGAGTCTCTCAGAGGAGGAGACGGGACCTCCTGCCTGTGACTGATAGACCCGGGCTTGCCGGTGGGGGCTGCAGGGCCAGGGCAAGCTCGCTGCCTGACTGGCAACTGCCTCTGCTCAAAGGCAGGCTGCCAGCTGAGAGGTTCTCCCAACCTTTGGGCCTTGATTGTTGCCTGTGGTGGAGTTTGGGAGGCATGGGGCCTGGGGAGGGCAGCCCCAGGGCCAAGCCCCGCAGTGGCGCTCACTTAGAGCCCTGCAAAGGCTGGGGCAACATCTGGGGGTGGCCAGGGCAGGCTGCTCCCCACAGTCTGGGAGCCCAGGATGGCCACCTCACAGGCTGGGGAGTGCCTGGGCAGGTGGAGTGAGCCTAGAATGGGAGTTTGCTGGATTTTGTTGCTCTTAGAAAACACTGTTTTCTTCAGTGTTTTCTTCGACCTACGGAGAGCCTGCAAGTTTTTTACCACAGCTAAGCATATTGCCAGATGACACTACTAATGAGTTACTTGGATATTGCTTTCATGCACTTGAAATTGAAGATCTTTGTTTGTGAAAATATTTTACATTCAAAATACCTCCATTCTGCAGTTAATGAGAGTTTGTAAATGGGTAGAAAAGAATTGCAAACCAAATAATGTAAATATGTTTAGGGTCAGGGTACTAGGAAGGCTTCCCTGGTCCATACTCCAAGTTGTGACAGATTTCTGATGTTATAAAACCCTTTATGAAGATACAAAGAGTCACAACTTACTAACCAGGTTTGGAATATTTATATTCTTATATTTACTTGCAACTAAAATATGATAGAATGTTTAAAGTAATAAAAGATGAATCTTTATATTGAAAATAAGGTTTTCAAGAGCTTCTTCATCTGGTGCGTGAACCATGCTTAAATACAAGGATGATTGTCATTTTCAGCTAAATTCTTTCTCTTTATTGTCATTTGGTAGAACTGATCTTTGGTCAGAAATGCAGATAGATTACAGGAAACACCTAAATATTTCCCATAGCCAGAAGAACGTCAGTATGCGCTTTATAGTGCTGTGCCACAGTGTGAGAAATGTGGAAGGCTCTATGCATCCTTTCCATGCAAAGGGGTATCATGTACTGAGACCCATGTAATAATTAGGGCTGTAGTGCAGTTGTTGGCCTGTTTTGTCCCTGTGAACATCTTAAGGAGGTTTGGCCTTTCTGTCTCTCTCATCCATATGTACACACAACTCCTGGTGGGAAGAGGTGTCAGGAGTATATCGGAAGCTGTACATCAGCCCCTGCGCAGATCCCTGTTTGACTGTGGCAGCTCAGGCAGCATAAGGTAGCCAATAGATCTGTCTATGCCCTTTAGGTTTCCGTGAGTTGTCAGGTAATGCTTGAGCTCCTAATGACTCTAAATCAGAGTGGCAGAATGTAGGTTCATATGTCCTTTCACTTAACTGGCTTTAGCACACCAGCAATAGATTTTTTAAACCAAATGATATTAATATTCTGTGATATTAAGGTTCTAACTTGATTGAGTTTAGACCTAAATTAATCTTGTTTACAGTCTAATGCTGTTGTATAAATTTATTCGTATGAAATGTAAATTTTCTGATTAAATAAACCTGAACATTTTATCAAAATTATATCAACTCTTAGCTACGTACCAATACTTTTATTAATAAAAAGAAATCCATTTCTTAATGTTTTCAAGGACAAAATGGATTTCTATAGAAATGCTAAAAGTTTGCAAGAAAAACTGAGCATTTTTTTTTTCTCTCTACAAACTTTTAAAATTAATCATCCTGTAGAAAATGAACAATGACAAAGTTATCAGGAAGGATCAAGAGTAACATAGTGATAGAAATTGCAGAGCCAATACTCTCTGTGGTTAATTAGCTCTTGCTGATGGGCTAAGGCTTTCTGCAAATTAAGGCAACTAAAGAGTTGCCTTGTGTTATGGGGAGTGTAACAGACTTTGTTGAACTACTGTAACTTGAATTGCATCGTCACGGCCAGTGGAGATTGTGTATGGTTGGTTATGAAATTTTTTGGTTGGGAAAAGGCTCTTGCAAGCCACAGAAATCCAGTAACCAAAGTAAGCTTTTTTTCTTCTTAAAAACCAGGGAGTTGGAACAGGTTCCCTCTTGTTCATTAATTCTTCAAAGTTTTATAATTCATGTTATACCTGAGGTAGAAGATGCTTTACTACCTCGCAGTATGCGACAGATTGATGTGCACAGGCTTTCAGTCCAGAAATGCATATGTAGAGGATGCATGTACTTAAAGAGTTTTTGCTACAATCTGTCGAAAACACAAAGTCAGTTGAGGACTTCCTTTTCTGGTCAGTGGACTGTGATTAAGTGTACTGTGGCAATGATGCATCTCAACACACAAGTGACTTTGTTAAACAGATGCTGTTATGACCTCAGGCATTCAAGTTGGCTAACTAGTCTTTAGGTTTGGGGAGAGGAGATTTGGTTGTTTTTTTTTTTGTTTTTTTTTTTTTTCAAAGAGTTTAAATAAGAATTAAGGTAAATCTATAAGCTCAAGTGTTGTTTCAATTACTATATGTGTATTTCGAAATTTGTCCGTATGCAGTAGAGTGTTAGGGAGGAAACAATGAAAAAATCTGGCAAGGAAAAGTCCCTTTGGCAAAAAATACACTCAGCTTGTGAAAAAAAATGGAGTTTGTGTGGGTAAGCTCTGTGGTTGACTTTGGGAATCTTAATATTCAGTATCAGAGCTGAGTTATCAGGCTGCATATGAAAGTAGTGCCTGGTTATCATTAAAATTACCTAAATTTGCCTGTAACAAAAAAAAAAAAACCCAAACCAAACCAAAAAAACAATAAAAAAACCCCTTAGCCTTGCAAAATCGTCCTCTTCCACTCTCTTAGCTTAGTGCATTTTCTTTTGGAGGTGAGGAACTTTAGTATTTGTGTTTGTTACACCTGTAGGATTAAACAGCTTTTTTGTGTGAGTTGCGTGGGTGGGTGAGTGGATTTAGTTTTGTTTTTATGGGAAGGCTCCTTCAATAAATGTATTTCAAAAAGCTCACCTCAGTTTATATTTGTTTCACCAATTCATTATGCAGAGTAAAAGCTCTGTAAGTTGCCATAAGCAAGTGTGTCTTTTCAACAAGATCTGGTGGTGTTTTGAAGCAACTTTTGAAAAAGCAGGATGACAGATTGGAACAGTGAAGCAGCTCCTGTGTAGTCTGTCTGAGGCATGGATGAGGAAATTACTAAAATACTGTCATTGCCTTTGAATCATTTTTTCAGTGTTTGTGAACAGAATATTAGCCCTCATACACTTAGTGGTAAAACAATTGTTTTCCTTGATGAGTTGTACTAGTTTTTCACTCAAAATCTGCCAGAATACTGTGGGATCTTGCTGAGATACCCAAATGTATGAGACCTCCCTTTTGGATGGACTGAACAAAAGAAGTGTCTGTTTTCTGGAGAAGTGAAAGAAAGAAGCTGGATATTTAATCTTATATACTGTATTCTGTATGCATTAGAATGATGAATGGAGTGGACATAAAGGTGCAACTAACTCTGACTAGTCCACATATCCATTTCACCATAAATTCATTGTTGACCCTTTTCTACTGACCATGTCGATGTTTTTATCTGCAAGAATGAACCTAGCGTTTTCTATCTGACACAACTCTAAACTTCAACTTTAAATATTGCAAATAATTAAGGATCATTTAAATAAAAGTATAGAAAATTAAATACTAGCTTTGCATATAAAGTGGGCTTAATGTTCTAGGTGTGATTCCAGATCACTCTTTTAGACTGTTAACTTTACATTCATATTTAACAAATGACATTATTCAGTTTCATGGGGTCACTGTGTCAAAATGTCTGTGTTAGAACTTTAATTTATTTCCAAAGGTTCTTTGAGTGGGCAGAGAGGAGTGGTGTGTTACAATGATTTATCATCTCCGATTCCCCATGTGGATTTTAAGGCTTGGAACTTAGTCTATGATGTAAATTTTAAGGCTAGATGGGTTCAGCTGCTCTGTAGCGGCAGGCTGAATGAATGGGACTCATATCCCAAATATGGGAGGCTGACCCTCTTCTTAAATATTGATGGTGCCTCTAATTCTGTCTCCTGATCAAAGTGACAATTTATCTACCTGTCTCTTGTGAACATTAATAGAATATATGCAAGCGTGTTTGTGGCCAAATTTTGCTTTGTTAGCATCCTGTCTTGGAAAGCCTTGTAAGTTCAGCAATTATTGGGTATAGACAAGAGACGCCAGTCTGAGAGTATGATAATTGAGGAGTTAGGCAAAGTTTTCTAAAGCTGTCAGCCAACTTCATTGGATCATAGGCTTTTTTTATTTCAATATCTATGTTGCTGTGCTATAAATCAGTCCACGTGTATCAGAGATGATCTTTGTTATGGGACTGCTGACTTTGTACTCTAAGATAGTCAGGCACTGAGTGTAAATTTCACTGGCTGACTAAAAGTGCAGAGGAAATGAGTGGGTAATGAGAGCAGAGCAGCCAGTTCTTTAATTGAATTAAAAGCTGGGTGACACCAATGCAGACACCTGTCCAATTACAGGCAGGCCAAGGTGTTTACCATTGCTGTACAAGCGATTTGAAGATGACAGAAATCTTTCCGCCCACAGATTAACATAATGAAGGAGAACAGATTACAGTGGATGCTGGCCAAACAGATAGGTTGGCAGCTGAGAAAAAAGTAGTTTGCTGAAGTATGTAAATAAAACCTGTGCATTTGCTATTGCCTACCTATGCAGCACATCTGTTTCTTTGTTGAAAGAAAATAGTGCAAGAGCACATGTGAATGAAAAACATTAATTAGGAAGTGAAAAAATTATTTTTTATGTTGCTGCCTTTGCTGAATAATTTTTTTAAAACATAAACCTCCTGTTGCAAAAGGGTTTATTTGTTGGTTTGTTGGTTTGTGTTTAATTTTTTTGAATTCTCAGTGCCCTTCACAAGCCTACCTATGCAATGTACACCCTGTTGCACTGTAGGTGCTTTATATAAAACCATTCTGCTTTGTCAAAAGTAAACCAAACAGCCCAATCCAAACCTTCTACAGCTACAGGCGTCTTTCTGGATATGTGCTACTGCAGCTCTCAGTGCCTGAAGCCATTGGTGACCCCACAGAATGTCTTCCATCAGGAAATGCAAGGAGCATTAATTCACTGCTTCATAAGAAAAGAACACTACAAGTGCTAAATGTACAAATAAAACTAAATTGCTTCCTAAAGCACAGCAGAGTGAATAGAGAGGTGGCATATATACTACACCATGCTCCTCTTAACCGAGGACTTGGAAATGTCACAGTTAGAGGATATGGTTTCTTTGTGTGCTTATTTGCTGAATGTAATTCCAATAGTACCTTTTATATGTACCATGTTTAACCCTCTATGATCTGGAAATAAGTGCTTTGTACTAAGTCTTATGCAAAAAAGATATTTTTTTAACTCATTAAATTTCTGTGCTGAAGAATTTACTGTAGATTCCAATATGCCTGCTTTACAGGGATAGTAATGCTTTAAATTGTCATTATTTACTATTTTCTGATTTTTCAGTGCTCTTAAAAATCTTTGCCTTCCATCACAGAAAGATTACAGGCACATTTGCTTGGGTGGTGGCTGACACAATGTTCTTTTTCTTTCCTGTTGCATTTATATTAGACGGTAAGATGGCAGTACAGCTTTCCACTGTTAACTGGGGATTTGCAAAACCAAAACTATCAACCAGAGAGAATGAATTCTGATCAACTCATTTTAGTTTAACACCATTCTGAAGTGACTGTGACAAATGACTATCTCTTTGTATGTATGAGTGGAACCAGATCTCAGAGAATTCTCTTAGAAAGATCATTGCCATACCAACCTTTGAAGTTTTTGGAGTAATTACAAGGAGAGACACAAACAGGACTAATTCAGTGACAGTTAATCTTATATTTTCCATGTGTACATGTCTATTGGTAAGCACAATATAAACAGTCACAGATTTAGTTTGATTGTCCTACTCAGAAAATAATTGTGCTGTAACTGTTAAAATCCAGCATCAATTCTTCAGGGCTTTTTTTGTGAGTTTAAAAGACTCAAGTAGAGAAAAAAGACATTTTTTTTTAATGAAATCCAAAGTTGTGTTACATTCCATGTTGTAACTCAGTGAGGAGTAATTATAAGGATTAATTTATTCTACCCGTTTGTGGACATGTAATGCTGAGGGGGTTTGCAGTCTTACTGTACTATGGGAAGTTTGGCAAAGAATTATGGTTCTCTGAGGTAGTCTTGGTTTTGAAGCTGCTATGCAAAATCCTGGTGTCAGACGGTTCTGAAATAACGTCATTTGCTTTATATACATGTTATTTTTTCTAATGAAATACCCCATTGATTTTACTAAAAGCTCTGAGAACGGAGGTGAGAACAGAGTTTGTAATAAAACTTGGCATGAAGTCGCCTGCTTTTAATTACTACTGCATGTTCATTCCATATTACTTTATTGTCAGACTTACCTTGAAATGTGAATTCCTGGTGTTTCTGAAAATGACTGTAACCCACATTTTTTTTTCCTGTGTAGTCTGTGTATAATGCAGTTCAAAATATTGTGTAACTTCCTGAAGTGATAAGCAGTGATTTGTTGCATTCGCTATGACAAGTAGCTGATCAATAAGTGGGAATCTAGCAACTTCTCCTTACTAACATAAGCAAGGCCTGAAAAAGCATAATGTTGCAGGTCTTTTTCTCTTGTAAACCCTTGGGTATTATGTGATTGGACTTATGTTACTGGAGTGGTACAGCAAATATATGTTCTATATGCTTCCACTGAAGTAATGGATCACAAGTTGGATGTTTCATGGAGAAAAGATATTTCAGTTTATGGATGAATAGGGGCAACGTTGGAGAGGAAGCATTAAAGAAAAAATTGTTCTGGGAGAAGGTGAAAATTCCTTGGAAAAACAATGTGGAAAACTGAAAGAGGCAGGAACTAAGAAAAAAAACCTCCTTTATTGTCATTGTTATACTAAAACAGACACCTCAGTCTTGAAGTAGTACCTGTTATAGTAAGCATAACGAAAAAAAACCTGATCTGTATCATTAGTATTAGGAATGGAATAAAATATCATTTACTCTTAATTTATTTTGCAAAATTTAAGTTATGGCATAATAGGAATGAACCCTTAAAATAATTTTTGTTTTCCACCTGTAACAGTGCAAACCTGTAACAGAAAAATTTAGTTTTTCACTTTTGTCTGTGCATGTATGTAATGTGTGTGTACACTGTACATACATTACACTGTGCTTTCTTCTATTGCAGGCATATTGACAGGCTTACGTCCCTTCACAAACTATGCTGTAACCCTAACTGCTTGCACTTTGGCTGGCTGTACTGAGAGCTTGCATGCATTGAACATCTCCACTCCACAAGAAGGTAAAGTAATTTCAAAGGTCTTGACTTCCACATTTCAGTCATGAATAATAAAACAGGAGAAGAGCTAAATGCTGCAAAGCCATTTGCTGGAAAACCCCAACCTAATTTGATGACAAAGTGCATTGCCAGACCATAATTGCTCCATTTTTTGGGGGGGTGCGAAAATGAATCAAACTCCATACCCTTTAATGACATGCATCTTTAATAGCTGTAATGCAGATTAATGGGCTTTTTAATTGCTGTTACATTGTTCATGCAAGAGCCTTGTCATTAATATGAAGCATCTGAAAGATTAATGAAAGCTTCCTCATTTTACTATGGCTCAGAAGTAAATCTAGAGACAGTCTGACTAAAAAGAATTGATTGTATGGCACAGTATGAAATTGAGAATCAAACGGTTGATTTCCATGGTTTCTTTTAACTGCTAAACACCAGCAATAGGCAACAATTATTTCAGTATGATGAGACCTCCAAATGCCAATTGAGTTATTTATTAATCACTGCTCAGATTTTCCCTTTCTTTTCTAAACACTTTTAGATGTTGTGCTCAAACTTACAGGTTGTGAGCGTAATGTTTTCTGTGCTTACATTAGGAACAAGAGCCAGAAGAAAAAGTAATACACATAAATTACTGGAGCAAATGCTTGCAAAATATGTGACATATCTAACTCTATTCTCAATTAAATATAAAGTCCACATCTGGTTCTATCATCCTAAACCATGTTAATCCAGTTATAATCATCATTTACTCCAAATTTACACCAGTAAAATAATGAAGACTTTGATGTGTATTTATAGGACAGTAGTTAATCTTCCATGGTGTGGAGTAATTTTCAAAATTCCCTCCCTCCCACAGTTATTTACTTAATCCTCTCCTGTAAACTAGGTAGCAATACAGTACCAATAAAATAAAATTTTAGCATAAAGTTATCTGAATTACAACCATAATGATTAAAAGAATGTTAGAGAGTTGAACTGCTGCCGAAGGAGGATGTAATGAAAGGTGTTGTCCTCATGAGGAGAGTCCTGATGATTGCAGTCTAACATTGCTGGAACAGCATTTTGATGTGAACGTATTAGCAACTGCAAGCAACACCAATCAAATCAAAACCTAATTATCACTTCTTGGAAGTTCTAAATAAATTGACTGAGTTTGTCTGGTGGCATTATCCATGAACTTGTGTAGCCTCTGACAGCCAAACAGTTAATGGACCCTGTGACATAAATATGAAATACTGAATTTTTTTATTTCTTTTTGCTGTGATATAGTAATTAAAAAATAAATTGTTTGTGTCTTACTTTCTCAGCTTGGTGAATAAAGCAGGAATTCTTATGTGTGTTTGAGAAAAACATCCACTGTTTTCAGATGTGCTGTCATATTGGGAAGGTTTAGGCAAGAATAGATTTTATTTATTTTTTTTTCTTCTCAGAAATCAAATAAAGCCATAGGGAACATGTGTTTTATCCCTTAGAAGAATTGAACAAAAAGTCAATGTTGGGAGTTTCTATTTTTGGACGCTCTTGTTGCATGCTCTTAGTAACAATAAATTGATGATACAGAAGACAGACACCATATCACACCCTCCAGCTATCCCTGTTTCCCTATTGAAACATTCATTACTTTATATTGTTTTCACATTGCCAGCCACTGCTAGTTATTGTTTTAAATTGCTAGCACAGAGCTTGTAAATTACAAGATATTCCTCCCAGACTAAGGCCCGAGTTCTGCTCCCCTTGTGATATTCAGTGGGATTGCTCATGCTTCCAACATATAACTCATTGGAATGGTGAAAGAACTCGACTTTTAAATTATTATCCATTGCCAACTTCCAGTATATTATATATATATATATATATAGAATCTATGCTAAACAAACATTGCTAAGTATATTGAATTTTGAAAAGTCTGTAGTAATGGGTAGTGCCTAAGAATGCAGCATCTGCATTTGTGATTACAAAGTATGATCACTTTGCATTTAGGAATAAAAGACATGAAGGAAGACAAAATAATTTGCATAAAAAAAGGAATGTACTAAAATTGTGCACTCCTCCCCTTGCTCAGTGTTACCAGACTGGAAAGATAAAATTATATCAGCATAATTATTCTCCAAAAAAGCAAACCGTATATATTTGTCTTTCATAGTAGTTCCTGTTTGGCTAGGAAACCTTACATGAGATAGAAGAGTTATCAAAATGCTGGTATGTTGCAAGCATGAAATCTCTTCTGAAATTTCAACTTTACCAAAAATCATTCTGGTGGTAGCTCACTGAAATTATTTATTATTTGTGGATATGTAATGTTATTTTTCACCAGCCCCTGAAGATGTGCAACCACCCACAGCAATATCCTTTCCCACGTTCTTGCTGATGAGCTGGAGTCCACCAAAAACACCAAACGGTATTATAACACAATATACTTTATATATGAATGGAGTACCAACTTACTTTGGAAATGGAACCAAATATGTTTTAACAGGTGAGTTCCGTGCTAGGTAGCATGTCAGATGAGCATCTCATAGTTGCTATGAATTCTGTGACTCATCCCTTCTTATTTCAGGGGAAAAGAAAAATAAATTTAAAATGAGCCAGATGCACTATAAATCCTGTTAGGTTCCATTTTTTAAAGAATCCTTCACAAAAGTCTCTGTTGAGACTCAGAAATTAATGTTGCCATGGTGTAGGTAAATCTTGTGCTGTGTTGTCCTCTTTCACAGGACCTTGAGTCATCTGTTTAATGGTTTTGTAACTTTTTTGATCTCATAGCATCCAGCTGGTAGTACAGTGACACATGGTAATCTGACTTCCTATTTTAACGTAATTGGTGTAGTTTAAGGAAATTAAATTACAAGTTATTTGTTCAGAGATTATTCAAACAACAACAAAAAGACCCAAAATAAAAACCAAATTGTTGATCTAAAAGTATCATAATGCAACATAAGGTCTACTCTGGACCCATCAGAATTTTTATATGGTAGTAGATACAAGTAAAAGTAAAGCATTTAATATCAGACAACTCAGGGGGGAAAGGGTATCAAGACCCTACTTTCTTTTTAATGTAAGGCCTTAAAATTCAAAGCTATTTCTGCATCTTGAGTTAGTATAAAACATATTTAAAAATTCATATAGTTCAAATTTCTTTGCCTTGCACAGGCCATAAGCTACTGGTGTGGTGGGTCAGTTTTGACACTGAAAAATGAATCCAGTTAGAGAACCTCCTGAAGGCTGTTGATGATCGCTGTAATAAATAGTGCACACTTTAAGTCAAACTTTTTCATTCTGTATTCAAAGGTAATGGATTTTTCGTAACCATAGTAACCTTAGTGTATTTCTGGATAAATACATGAGGTATATACATTCTGGTTTTATTTTTGAATATAAACTACCACATTATGTATTACTAATAATATGAAAAATAGGATATAGGTAAGCATAATGACAGCTCAAACTTGTGTGCATTTTTCTTCTGCAAAAAAATAAATATTTATCAAAAGTATAGGTTCAATTAATTTCTCCCCTATCCCCCCACCACTTTTCAGGTACTCTTGTAGTGCCATTTATCTTTTTTGCCAAATCTCCAGTAATCTCTTATTGCCATACCATAACACTGCTCTTAAGAATTTTGAAGTACAAATATTTGTGTTTCTAATCTTACTAAAATTATTACTGAAAGTTCATCACAAGTAGTTTTACTTATGTGTTCATCTGCAACCTGGTTATAAATTGACAAGCAATGTACAATGTTTGAGGAAACGTGTGCATTTATTAACTTTGGTTTAAATAATTTCTTTTAGCTAGATATAAAGAGAACAGATAATCTCATTCAAAAGAGCAGTCTAGTGAATCAGATTGTGTTGGCCTATGCAGTACTGTACAAGAGCCAATCTTACCTCCCAGTTTGAACATGGTACGGAGATACGGCTGCTTACTTTGGATCCATTTTCTTTAGCTGCAGTTTCTCACTGTTTGAGGGGGAAGAGGCAAATTGAGCCAGAAGGTTATGATTTGGGTCACTAGAAATTCTAGTCATTCTGAATCAAGTTTATTCAAGACTTTGCTTACATCTGCATGTATCTTGAATTTGACCCATTTTTACTTTCTTTCAGAGCCCAAGATTTTCTTTGTTGTATGCTAGAGGCAAAAGAGGTATAACACAATCTTTTTTTTCCCCAAGGATTATGGGTTTTATGGTGAAAAGTTGCAGCTTTTATTTTCCAGTGTTATGCACGTCTCTCTCCTACCTTTTTGACTTTTCCTGTATTATTATCCTTTTTTTTTCAGCATTANGTGTTATGCACGTCTCTCTCCTACCTTTTTGACTTTTCCTGTATTATTATCCTTTTTTTTAAACAGAGAAAACAAAGCTCATTGTCTCTGACATCTGTTTCCTATTCATTCACCAAAATTATTTTCCTAATTTAATAACTATACAACTGAGCTCCTAACTAGTCGTTTGTACCAGAAAGTCATAGATTCTCTCTGTGTATTTGAAGTGTTGTATCTGTTTAAATGCTTTTTAAAAAAATCTTTGTTTTTAGGAACACAACATTTCTGTCTGAAAATTAGTACTTCACTGACTTTCATTTCAGACCATTGAAAGCACAATCAGTTCAGGACCATACTAATTGATCCATAACTTGAGGAGGGATATGTTTTCTCAACACCATAATTGCAAATATATTGTTAACTTATTTTCTGATCTTGACAGTTGTTAAGGGCTTGAAATACTCATTGATTTTCATGGAAATTCGAGAATTTGTTTCCTCGAGGGGTTGAGCTGTAATTAAAAAGGATGCCCTTTAAAAGCACATATGGCAAACGCACACTTTTCCACATTGAAAGGGGGGACCCATTAGGCATCCATCATCCATTAGTGCCTTTAAATATTTCCCTCATATTGACAAATTCAGTTTCTATGTTGTAATTGATAAAACGCTGAAAAGAAGCCATCCCCTGTACTGCAACACCTTTGTTAACTGCCTGATTTTTCTGCTTTGGACCTATATGCATTTGCCTTACCCGGTACTACTTCCTCATGCAATCTGGGTGCTATTTCACATCCTGAATTCCACTGAAACCCCAATCTCTCCAATTGGTTAGAGACCAGCCAAGAGGAAATACTCAGTCCAGGATACCAAGTGGGATTTAGGCTATGTGAATCCGTGCCCCTGTATTGATGCTTTCAGCTTCTCGGGGTGAGGGTACAGAAGCTCCTGTAGCCAAGATCAACAGCTGCAGCTCAGGAAAGTGATTGCAATAGGATTCTGCTCACCAAACCTGCATACCTTACTGTTCTGTAGAGGTAACTAGCAGCTGTGAGGAGATGGAGAAGCTTGTAGAGTTATCTTCAGAACTCTTAACATATACACACTGATCTTAGAAAGGCATTTGATTTTAGGAAAATTTGAGTTAATTTTTCCTGCTTCACTCAGCCATCCGGACACTCACAGGCAAAACTGAAGTTTCTACTTTGAAATGTGGAGATTTCTTAATGTGATTCCTCATATTTTTTAAATTTAAGCAAGGAATTTGTTCTTGTTTTCCGTTTTCTTTAAATTAGTCTCAGAAATTTACCTTAGATAAAAGAGAAAATATGGTGGCTTTTATAGTGCAGAGCATTTAGCTGGAGTGGGCTGAGCTGATGATGCTAATACCACCAGCAGAACGGTGGTCTAATAAGTGCAGAAAGGTAGCCTATAAGCAGAGACAGTAATGATCAGATGTAACCCGAGTGCCAAGTTTTGTTTTGGTGGAAACCTTAGTCTTGTGAAGAAACTTTAGAAAAAGATTAGAGCAAAATGTTTTCTCTATTCTTAAATGCTGAGCATTTGATGGACTAAGAAACAGTATTCATTACCTAACATGGTTACAAAAGGAAATGAATTTGTAGACAACTTTAGAAAACAAAATGTATAAATCTATCTTTGCACTGGGCTTGACATTGAGAATGTATGTCTGCATTTTCTGCAGTGCTAGATATTTGACAATGTTAACAAATTGTGTTCGTGTAATTTCCCTAGCAGAATCTAATGGTTCTCATCATGAATCTTTAAAATGAAGATATTCTTATTAAGACTAGGCTGCACGAAACTTATTTTTCTCTGCCAACTGAAAAGTGTTTTCAGTTTTTCAGGAAAGAAATCCTGTCAACTATATTACAAGGGCAGATACTGAACTGAGTTAAACGATTATAGAATTATCCTAAATCATATGCCCAAGAATGAAAAAAAAACCCTGTGACAGGCTGCTTTGTATGAGGTTTCTGGGGAAAATGTTGAAGAGAGCCTTGAAAAAGGTTAGAAAGAATCTGTCTCCACAATATTGTCTAAAAGCTTGAACTAAGCTTTGGCTTACTGAAATTGTTATTTGATGTGTGTGTGAAAAGGCTGATCCTACAAAACCAGGATAACTTTGTTTTCCTGTGAGGGAGAGACAGATGTTTAACACAGTAGTAGTTACAGTGCATTTTAGTGAAAAATTTTCAAAGTTTTTTGTCTTTTTTACCCCTATGATTACTAATGCTTGTTTTAAATGATAAATGATGATAATAAAATCAAAATCCATCATTACATCAATACTGTACTAATTGCCAAGTGAAAGAATTTGAACAAGAAAATCCACAGAATTGTATGTAGAGGATAATTGTAAAAAGCTGTATCACTGCAAGAAGCTGTATCACTGAGAAGAAAACAGTTATTATCTTAGGTTTGAGGTGTAGTTCTCATGGTTACTCTTCATACAGCTTTTAGCTATAGCCATGTTTAAAAAACATGTTTCCAGCCCCAAGGTTTCGTGTTCCTTTGGTTTAGGTTCTGCTTAAAGATGACTGGCAGCTTTTGCCTTAAAGGGGAAACAATAGAAAAATTCTCTAGGACCCTGGTATGAGTTTACTCCCTATCTTTCAGGTTGCAGTGAAATACATATAAATACCAAGCAAACCCAGTCTGCCCTTTCACTAGGGTGTTTTGGGAAGAGCAGTTTGCTATCCAGCACAATGTTAGTCCTAGATTTATATATATTGTAACTCCGAATGTCATAATTCCTTGGGTTTTTTTTGTGAAGCAGAGACTTATTTAACACCATTCTGAGCAATGAAAAGTTAGTCTTCATCTCTTCACAGTTAGAAATGGTTATCTGAAATGTTTTATGTGTGACCCAATTCTTATTTTAGGGTCTTCCAACACCATGCTACAGTTCCAGGGCCACCCCTGCTATTCGGTTTAGCAGCATATCCTGCAGGAAATAACATGTTTTCCAGGATGGCATATAAAGACCACCTGCTGCTTCAGGCTTTATTCTGGCCTGTCCATGCATTTAAGTAAATATATGTTGGTGCACCTAGCACTAGAGGGCAGAGTACACCAGTCTCATGGAAGAAGCTGCCTTCCCCTAAAGGTTGCAGGTATAGGAGAAAGCCCATTTGATACACCTGAATTAGCAACACTGACACTGCCAGTGACCGGTGCTATCGTAATTAATTCTACAGACCCAGAGTGCAGATTCAGCAGGCACAAAACCAAAGGGCAAATGGGCTGTCTGGGTCTGGCATTCCTGTATTTCAGCTTCAGACAGAAAGATCTGGTGCACTCATAGGACTTAATAATATAGATCTGGGGAATTTAGAAAGGAGGGAGGGTGGAGTAAGGGTAAAAGCATTATGTTTATTTGTAGCAGCTCTGTTGTATCATTTCCTATTGCAGTGCATTAGTGCAGTGTTAAATAAAATCTGCTTATTTAAAATCCTTTTAAATAGTGTTTAAATATTTCCTGCTGATACAATCTGCTAAAGTAGTTATCCTTGCTGCAGATTTCAGTTAACCTTGTTGCAGATATTAAGCCTGAAGCTACACAGACTTTTAGGGACCTTGATTATAGAGCAAAACCTAATGGTGTCATTATAAAACCACAGCTGGACAAGCTTCTGGAGTCCTTGTCCTTTGATCAGATTTGGGTAACACAGCAAGCCAGGAGAGAACTCATGCTAACCGTGCTAGAATTGCTGGACTCTCAGGTTGCTTGAGTGCTGCTTTCTAAAAATTAAAATGCAACATAAATTATAAAATGAGAATGCTTGGTACCTCTCTATCTTCTGTATGTATCAATGCAAACTGGAGCAAATAGCTTCTCCAGAGCTAATAGCTGTAGATCAGGGAAAGTTCTTTTTTTTTTGTCCTTTCCTCTCTGGCAGCATAGGAAATATTGTGGTTCTGGGCTCTGTTTTTTAAATAAAGAGAAGGAAAACATTGTTTTTCTGTCTTATCTAAATTCCATGATAAGAATTAAAACCACTAAAAAATTTAAAACTCACAGATTATTTTGTCCTGTGATCTTCAAAATTAATTGTCACAAATACTCTTATATAGGCTTCTAGTTATTTATTTTCTACTTCACAGATATCTACATTGACTAGCAGACTGATGTTGAGATAGATTCAAAAGAATGAGGAGGACAGATTTAAATCAAGTGTTCACAGAACTCAATTTGTAAAATTTAAATACTACCTATTTTTTTGTCTTTTTTTTTTTTCCAAACAGCAGAGATTATTCTCCACACATTATCATTTTGGAGGTGTTCTTCACTGTCATATGGATTTGCACATCTTCTTGAAGACATCACCACTGTAGTTAGATTCTTAATATTCCACTTTCTGAGATCAGTTGTAAAGTTGCCTGTGTCAACCTCGCTTGGGCAAACTGCCCCAATCACATGCAACTTGTCTTGCTTTTGCTCTGCAATTTTTGAGGGCGTAGTCTTTTCCTCTGCATTTTGTCTTGCAGTAGCAAGAACTTCATATAGGACCCTATCACGTTATGTAGTTTCTGTTTGTGAGCAGCTGTCACATGGTGGCCAATGTTAGCTATTAAACATTGAGAGGTCTCCTTAGATTATAAGAACTAGAATATGCTTTCTTGGTCATATTGTGCTCATAGCCTGAAATATCTTTTGTAGGATCTTATTTTCAGCAGTATGTCTGGTAATTGTGGTTTGCCTGAAACTCCTAAGGCAAAGTGTTGGGTTCTATTCTGGTTTTAATTTTGCTGATAAACCAGATGATTAAGCTTATAGTTGAAGTCAAGATTTCATTCAATCACACTTTTCTTCAGTGCTCTAGAAAAATAACAGAAATTGTGCAATTTTTTTATGTCCAACCTATAAATTTTATGTTTATAGATAAAGAAAAGCATCTCCACTTTTCTAAGATATTTATTTTTTTGCCAGGATCGTTTTTAAATGCTCAGTAAATGATTTATGCTTAGTTTCAGGTAATGCTGAACTCATGTAAATAAAGAGATGGCACCTCTTGCACAGATAGACTAAGGCCAAACTGCTGATTCTGTTTGAATCTCTTGATATCCATTCATGTGCACATACTTCACTTATCTGTAACTGAAGAGGTTTGGAAAGAGTGGGGCAGCTTCTTGATATTGCAAGCTGTATAATGAAGCTTCTCTCTGAGATTTTCCTTATGGCTGAGAAAACACACTCATATTTCTCCTTACTCATTTAGGACAATTTGGTCTCCTGAACTGCCAAACAATTTATATTTAACTTAAGATAGGTATTTTCTTCCATGCTGCTATTACAAATTGTGTTGGTTTATCAGCTGTGATAATTATTCTAACTGAGCAATACATGCATTCCTGTTTGACTTGCACTAGGCACAGACTCTTCTTTCTAGCCCTGATATATCCCAACGTTTTTTTATATTAGTGGAATATTAGTAAATGGTGACACTGTACAGGCAGATAATCTCACAGTACTACTTCTGGAGGGTTCCCAGTCAGGGATGTTCCCTTTTCCGTGCATGGCCAAGAGGATGTTGAGTTAATAACCATTACTTAAATATTTTCAGCATTTTCTTTATTGAAAAACCAGAAAGGTATAATAAGACGAATTTCTGAAAAGAGGATTCATTGATGTTTGCATATGTTTCAGACTTGTTATTTCAATATATCTGAGAAACTTCCTTGCAACTTGCATTTGTAAATTGCTTCCCCAATTAATGTCTTTTTATGTTACTGTAAGTCCAGATCTTCCTGAGTATTTTTCATCTTTTAGAAGTCTTGTTTTGTGTGTGAACCATGTAAGCATGAGTGTTACAAGGCCATAAAATAGTTGGGTATCAGTTTGATTTTAAAAATATTTGATGGTTTCTATGATTGGAGGAGGATTCCTGCATTTTCAGTCTGTTTTCCTGTCCTCCTGACTTATATGAAAACATACGCAAAGCATAAATCATGTCACAAAAAGCATGAAAGGCATTCTAGAATACTTCCTTTCTTGTTGAATCACTGCCAGAAATCTATCCTAGGTTTCTACACTGATTGCCTAAATTGTTTACATAAAGCTTAATAGCCCTTTAGTCAGTACTGAACTCCATCATTCTTTCCACTAGTCTTCCATGAATTATTGTATTTTTGTGACACTCAGTTTCTGATTGAAGCATTTTACATAAATTGTGGTTGGACTTTGAAAGCTACTGGGGGTTTTCTCTTTTTTCTTTCTTTCTTTTTCATGGTTTTTATTGTATAAGTGGTGACATATTGAAGTAATGCATTACCAGGAAACTAACATGGGAAAAAATATGGAAGTATTTCATGTTTTCTGCATGGGAAAAAATATGGAAGTGAACCTAAAAATATGAGAGTGAGCATAAAACTAAACATGTAAGAACAACATCAGATTAGTGTGCTTTAAGTAAGGCACCTAAGACTCATGGTTTTAAGATGAATGGAAAGTTGGATTATGAACATTGTTATTGTTTCTGTGATGGCTGCTTTTGATATACCATGTTCCTTTGTTACAGCAGCACATTTAGAGTATGCAAATCTTGATTTCTTTTTCTGCATGTCTGAGTATGTTTATGGCTACATGTAAATAAGCATCTGGTTTTCTAATTTAAGAGTGGTGCTGTTCAGTCATTCTGGTGAGGAGTGGTGCTGCACAAGGTTGCACATATGAGAGAATAAGTGATCAAGTGGGAAAGAGTGAATTTTTACAGTGGTGATAATAAACTGCTTGTGTTCTGTCTCTGGAAACATCATTAGCAATTTCTATGTCGTTTCTGTGAGAATACATGGTTTTCATCAACAGAGGTACCTAAATATATAAAATCTTATACAAATGTCTTGGGGAAGGCATAATATTTTTATTTTAAACTTTTTCTTTGGTATAGTTGGTATAAATTAGAGTTGAAGGCAGTGCTGAATAAATAGTAGGTGTAGCTAAACAACTCCACCAACAGTTCAAAACTTTCTTGTTGGGACACTGGGAGAATAGCTTTGCATCCACTCTCTTAGTCAATGGAAAAGGTTATTCTCTAGTCCCCCCTAGAGAATCTCCCTTACTAGAAGCTTCTGGGTCCTCATTGCTTACATTTCCAGGATCATTGGCTAGACTGGGTGGGTTCAAACAGAGGATGCATAAGTGGTGAAAATTTCCAGTCTGTTCTAGGAGATACATAGAAAATGAAGGAAATTATCAGTAGGAAATTACCATGTTGGTACTATATGCCAATAGCTTCCTTTTGAAAGTTCAATTTCATACAGACTTCAACTTTGGATCTATTTACATTCACTTAATTTTAATATTATTAGTATTTTTTTCTCATCAATGAACAATAATCCAACTGACAAGCATATTCACATGTTCTCATGAGCTGGTGTGCTAGCCTTTTCATCAGCTCAAGGATAAGAATGCTCTCCTACATATCAAAGTAGCCTTTTGCTATTATTAAAAGTTAGGGTAAAAGTATTATTTTCATTTCAACCAATGTGTTTTGGATTTTTGAGGTATGGGTCTTGGGATTTAATACCATTGTTGCAGTGTCACATAACCATTTTAAAGCTGTGAAATTGTACTGGGAATTAAAATACAGGTATAATTGGAGTCTTTCTCCTGTTTACAAGCAGAGCATACAGTACATAGAAAGCTAGTCCAGGAAAACTCAAAGTGAGGTACACTGAATAAATAAATAAATAAAGAAATGTTACCAGAAAAAAAGAGGTACAAATCTTAGCTTAACTTTGAAGAGAAGTTCCATGGCAGAGATTGGGGTAGTTACCACCAGAACATAATTTAAAATATTTGCACACAGAACAAAGGAAAATCCAGGGAACAAAACACATGAAGTTCCAAACAGTTGAGAGAAATTGCAAGGTGACTTCTTTCACCAAAGAGCCTGTCCCAAGTGATGCCTCTTTGGGAGGTACATTAATCAACATTAGAGTGCTCCAGCCACAGATTCAAGAAATGTTAAAGCAGCTAAACTAAAATAATTTCTTCTTTCTAGACCTTATGACCAAGTACTAGTGTACTTCTTAGAGGTAGAACTGCTGCTGGGGAAGGCCACAGTCTGCAAAATCTGGGGCCTTTGTGTGCTGTTGTATAAATTGTGGTCACAACAGGTATTAAGTTACAGGCTTCAGCAGAGAAGCTGAGGACATGAATGGGCATAGAGATTATTCTACTCCTCCAGGAGATCCAGCTAGAAGATCACATTAACTATGAATTTTAAGGAAGTTTCAGTTGCAAGTTCTGCTTTCTCTTTGTAAGTTAGAGGACTTCAGTTTACTCTGGTACCTTCTGAAAGCTCTGCCATTTAACGGCTGTTACAGTCTTACAGTCATGTCCCCAAGTATCGCAAGAAAATTCAGAAAAATGACACCATAAAGCAGACACATTTCCAACAATGACTACTACCATACAGTGTCTTTTGCTTTTCTGGAAGGAAAAAAAAAAAAGTACTGATTATAAAATCTAAACAGTCTAGCTAAAAAAAAATAAAATAATATTTTGGAGATTTTGGAGCAGTGGTACTGAAAAATATACTATGTTCTACATACACGGATTGGAGGAGAGCAAGTGTTGGGTGAAATACGAAAGCCTCTTAAGGATTTGCCACTTCTGAATTATGCATCTCATTCTCACTAGTAGGCGTAAATGCATAATTCTAATCTGTTCTTATTACTTATTTATAACATGCAGTAGAATGTAAATTCTATGCCTCCTTTGTACAAGCTTAACATGCCAGTTAAGGTATGCAGATATTTCAGGGAGCCTGCATAGGCAACTTTCTTGGTATAGCACACTGTTGCCAATTAAAGGGCATAAACTTCAAACAGTAAATTAAACTACCTCTCCCCCCTGCATTTGCAGGAGGAATATAGACAGGATGTAAGAAGTAAGGGAGAGGATCAACAGATAGTAAGTTCATTCATCTTGGAATAAACTACTCTGCCTTATTATTATTTATGATAGTTACTGTTATTAATAAAGTACATGTGGAACGGAGAAAAAGCCTGCAACAATCGCTGAATTTATGAGACTGGGGACAGATGGATGCTCTTTTATATCGCTGGCACTGATCGATTTGTATTTTTCCCTGATGATGGTTTATGCCATTATAACTGTTTGGTGGCTCCTTACTATTGAGTTATGGTTGCAGAGCACTTTACAAACGAGAACAAGACTCCCAACATTATATCCTAATCTGCCCATCCTATAGATATGCCATAATACAGGGCAGCTGACTGTACCACCTGTGATCTGTGTACCCACAAACATGATTTATTTTGGTAATCCCAGTTTAATGCATCACATCAGATTGTGGCAGTTATGTTATCTGATGACATTACTGACACTACATGACATAACTGGGTAGTGCAATGTGTAAAGTTGAAAAAACCTTTGGGCTTTTCAGGGTTTTGTGGTTTTGTTTGTGTGTATGTATATTGAAATTAAATATAGAGCAAGGAAACCTAAAAAAGCCCCAAACCAAAACCAAAAACCACAACGACAACACCAAAAAACCCCCCAAACCCAGCCCCAAACAAAAAAACAAAAAAAGGGGGGAAAAGAAATCCCAATTATTTTCCTCAGCTCCATGTTGACTATATTAATGACTCAACAGTTGAAGCTGATTGTTCCAGTAAGTACAGGGGAGAGCAGGTAGAAGTACAGTATATCTTACTATGCTGCTAATTCTGTGACCTGATGAAAACTAGCTCAGCTTTTGTAGTCTTGCAACAGATTTAACTTCCTATAAATTGTCTTGTTTGGGAACAGGTGCTCAGAAACCAAGTCCTCCCACTATCCTTGTTCCACCACTACAGTAATGTTTTAGCAAAACCCTTTATTCTCTGACTATAATTCAGATATACAGAGCTGTTCTGGTCCTGGGAAGGTGATAGTATCTCTTCTACAGAAACTCTTAAATCACATGATGCCTTGCCTGGGTGGTGAGAGATGTTCTCTAATCATCTTGCATGCCTGGTACTATGCAAAATGGCGGAACAAGTTACCCATAATGAGTGTAAAATGCATATACAGATAAATAAAGCTCATACGCTTTAATTCACTAATCTGTAACCTCTAGTTGATACCAGTTTAAACAGCCATTGTCATTTTTTTCTTGTTTAGATTTCAGTTTCTAGTCAGAGTGTGCTGTCTCAAGTTTCTACTGGCTTGATTTTTTTTTTCAGTATTTTCTTGATTAAAACAGCTGTTTTGGGGTTAGAATGGTATCATGCAACTTAGTATGCATATTCAATTTTAATAAGTAAAAATCTGTAAAAAAATTGTTTACTTTTTGTAAAACAAAATATTTCTCTTGGAAATTATTTTCCTTCTTCCCATCCCTCCCTGTCTTTTCTTAGGCAGGAAAACTTAAAAACTAAAATAAAATGCAGCATTGCAGAGTTCTAAGTAGTTTCAGATACAGAGAGAGAAGTATTCAAATATTGGAGGAGTCTGTTCCCCAGGTTTACGAATTACAGTGTTGCTTATAAAAATATATTTAAAAATATGATGTTAATATTTAGTATCTCTTCCCCAGAATTTGATAAATATGAATCTTGTCAACAGCAGATGTTCCATGATTTTGGGTGGAGTGAGTTTCTCTTAGAGAAAAAGTTCCACTTTGTAAATTTACTGAACACCACCTCCCCCACCCCCCCTGTATTATTGAAAGAGATTTCGTGGAAACACGTAATCCTAATTGCTTTTCTGTGTAGCACTTACTACCTTATACACCTGTATGGTGTGTTATCTTCTTTGTTTCCTTTTCTCAGGTTGTTTGTTCAGGCTGTCTTCCTAAGGGAGTGTTTGTAAGCTTGTGCTTTCTCACTGCCATTTTCCAGACAGATTTTATTTCTGCATTCTTTAATATATACTATCCCAGACTGACTACACTATCGATTTATATAAAATGGATAGTAATAGTTGCTGTATTACTTACCATATATTCTTATATAATGTAACATCTTACTGGCTTCTCTTACCACAGCTACACACTTCTACATGTTCTTCAGTGGGTTGTAAAAGTGGCAGTCAGGCACTTCTCTTGGTCTGATACGATTAACTCAGCACAAAATGTAAAGCTGATCTGAATTTTGTTTTTCCCACTAAAGCAAGATTGGAATTACTTGGGAATACAGAGTGTGCTTCTGTTAGTGAGCCAAGGAGTTCTTGGTCATATTAATGTGAATCCAGAGTAGTTCCAGTTTTATAGCAGCATGTATCTGAGATTCAAATATGCAGCACAGTGCATATGCCTAGTGCAAATATATATTTCAGTTGTGAACATAAAGCTGAAGTAATACAGAGGTAAAATGTTCAAGATACTTTTTTTTTTTTTCTTTTTTTTTTTTTCTTTTTCACTTCTTGAGCTCGGCATCAACGAGAGATCATGGTTCTTATGATGTATGCCATCAACTCCCCTCTATTTAATCTGATAGCAATATAGTGACTGGATTGGAAGCATTCATGAATGGGAATTTTCATTTAAATCTTAAAATAGGGCTGCGTCAGGCCATATGATGTGCAAAGAAATGGCAAAGTGAGAAATAAAACTAAGATAGTGATATTGGTGTGACCACAATTCTCTTCATGTGCCTGGTAAAAATTAATGTGCTCTGTCCTCTTTCCATTTTCTCCCCCCTGACCTTCAGACTCACCTTATTTGTCCAGCTGTTATAGTTAAAATAAACTAGGGAGAAAATGCATGGTTTTAATTCTAATAAACAAAGAAGTAACTTGGAAGTTGATTAGATTTATTTGATGTGGAGTGTTTGTACTGACTGGCTACACGTTGTTTTGGCAGCAAGAGAAGTCTTTAAAAAAAACGTCTAAATGCCTCTATATTTTTCTGATGGTGGCTAATGATGGTAGGCCAGGGAAACAGTTTAGGAATGTTTGAGGGAGGGAGTCTTCCAAGGAGCTTCATGCATGCACCATGATTCTTCTGTTGTCAGAGTCGTCAGTGCCATTTGATGTCTTTACAGTCATACAAGGAATCTGGTAGATTAATTGGAGGTAAAGAATTGAAAGAAAAGGATAAACATCTGTGATATTGCAACTTTTTCTCAGTAATGTGTCACGTGACACTCCACATGTTTTCAGTTTCCTTCAGCTAAGCACCCTTAGGATTTCAGGCTACTGTGTCCTAACTGGAGGGCAAGAAGAGTCTGGAAAATGTACCCACAGCAGCTATCTCAGGGAATGACTTTAGAACTAAACACTGGAATGCACGAAGTCCAATTTTTGCAGTGGTAAAGGAGTAATATGCATATTTGATTAAAATTATATGTACTTTGCTAGGGTACATAGGTACAAAAAAAAAAAAAAAAGGGAAAAGAAACACAATAATCAGGAATGGAGGCTAATGAGGCCTTGTGAATTGGCCACGATGAAGCATGACATTTTAGGTATGAGTTTGTGCTCCAAAAAGTACATAAGTTTGGGATAATACATGGCAAAAAGGTTTTCTTTACAACAGTTAAGGATTATAAAAGCATAAACAAGAGACATTTTTACTAAATGTGAAAACAAATAGTCTTTATGATCTTTGCTGTTAAAACATAATTATATTGAAAACCATTTAAGTACTTTGAAGTTACCACTTTTCCAAAAGCAGAACTGCCGTTCTACCATGTGCATTTAATAACTGAAATGACTAAAGATCATTTTGTTTCACATTTGTGCAAAAGGGTTTTTCTTCTAGAATATAACTTTTAAAATTTTTTTTACACGTCATGTTTAGTGTTTCCATATCAAATGCAGTTTTGTGCTATGCTTTTTGATTCCTCAGAGGGGGCTTGGAAGCTGTATGTTTCCTGAACTTTTCTGAAGCATAAAAACCTTAAATGGAATAAGGATTTACTTCTTTGTGAGTAATTTGGAAAACCAGCAATATTTACTGCTGAGCAAATAGCTTCTTAAAACTTGAATTTGTTGACCAGCTAGAAGCAAAGTTGTTTAGTCCATGTGTCGTGTCAAAGTCTTTGATGGTTAGAGAGCAGAACAACAGCTTATGGTGCTCCTAAAAATAAATATTTGTGACCCTGAGATTATTTCTCTCTCTTTCACTCTTTATTTCTTGCACTTGTTTTTAGTGGCTTTACAAAACTCTTAAGTCTCACTCTGGAACATCCTTAACTATGAATTAATATCCAGCAGAAGTTCCTGCTGTCTTGAAAAATGGTTGTTTTCTTCAATTAATGGCCTAGTTCCACATGTGAAAGGCCATTCATTGCCTGATTATACAATTAGGTATGTGTGCATGCTATTTTCTTGGGCTTGACTGAGTTGCCTGAAGTAGGCAAGTGGTGTCATTTGTGATGCTCTGTTTTCCCTGAAATATTTTCAAGGGAATGGTGAGCATGGCATCAGGTTTACAGGAAATCTGTGAAAAAGAAGCAGCTTTAGCATGCCACCTTCCAAGAGAAGGTTATACATTAGTGATGGTTCTTTGAGAGTCAATATAATTAAGTGATTGGTACTTTATAAATGCAAAAAGCAGGATCTACTGTATGAAGAGTTATATATGAGTTGTTGCTTGCTTTCAGAAAACAGGGGAAGGGAAAGAATTGCTAATGATGTCTGATGGACGAAGCCTGATAATATGACCTTGGCACCTACTTTTTTTTTTTTTTTTTTTTTTTTGGTAGCACAAAAAAATCAGATGTGGAAATCAGTATATTTGGTGATGCAGACTTATGGTCCCAAAGAGTTTACCTTCTAATTAAATATTAAGTTATTGTGAGTTAATTTAACAAACAGTGAGAAAGAAGATGAGAGAGCAGAATAAGGATGTGAGCAATGTGCTGAAGTAATTGTATGGTCTACCTACATAAACAACGTGGTGATTGGAATTCTTTGGAGGTTTTTCATCTTCATACTCTCTCAGCAGGTTTTCTTTGTTGTGCTGCTAACAATCCCTTGCTACAGTGCTGCTGTATTATTTTCCTTTGAATATAGCAATGGGATAGCTATTGTCTCAATTATTTTCCTGAGAGAAACTGTGTGGGGTTCCTCACGCAAGTCACGTTTCAACTGAGCGCTCACCAGGACAGGGCATTGCCATTTCTGATCCTTACAGTAGATGCCTAAAACTGGGGAGAGTAGAAATAGAGTGAAAAGAGGGGAGGAAAGAAGGGTATGTGACTTTCTTGCTGTAAACCTGGATATAGAATGCTGCATGTTAAATTACAGGTAAATTAGAGCATTTTAGACATTACTACCGTGTTATTTTTGAACTGCGATATACTCTGACATCCTGATGGTAAAGTTTATCTTTTAAGTCAAGTTCTTAAATCTTCAATTTCAGGGTAGTGGTTTTTATACTAATTATGTTTATCTTAGTAACATCTCTCATTCCATGTTACCAGTAGCACTATAGTGTTGCATGTTATCTTTCAATGACTACCCGTTATATTTGAGCAAAGCAAAGTGAGTGTTCTTATTGACCACGCAAACAGGGTCATTCTTTATTCTTTCTGTCTCCTGCATTGATTGTGATCAGGACTTATGCTGGTGGTTATTAGAAACTGGTTATATACCAACCACTATAGTTGGATTTATCATGATATTTAAAATAGTTGCCTTGGTTAGTGTGGGAAGTTCCCACATATACCACACACATAGAAAATGGAGTGGTATGCAAATATTGATTTTAATGATAGCCAGTACAGTTAGCAATTCTGTTGCTGTCATATGAGTTAGAAAAGAATTTAGTTTGTTTGTGTTGCCTCCGAGGTCAAAGAGATGAAAAGACAGGTTCATCCTCTCTCTTTCTCTCCCTNATTTTTTAAAGCAGTTCTGTGGGGTTTTATTTTAGTTTTCTTCTTTTGTTCTGTTTTTGACATGAAAAATGCAGATTTGTTTTCTGGCTACCTGCTACCTTAATGGAATGATTTGGGGGAATCCTGTACCCCCAAGAAAGTATCCTTTTTTTTTTTTTCTTTGCCCTTGGGCGCTCTTTGCTATTCTGAGTCCAGTAACCAGTACAAGACCAAATTACTGAATTCTGAGTTTTTATGGTTTTTCTTAGTAAATCCCGGTAATTTTTAAGTTTAGCTTTGTTTTGGTAAGAAAGAAGTTATTTTATAGAATAGTTATTGGAAAATTGCTTTTTATATTCTTTTAAAGTAACATAGGGAACTGGAATTGTGGAATAAAGGAATGTAACCTGATCAAGAAAATATTTAAGAAAAAAAAATCAGGTTTTGCTGTGTGTTAAAAGAAAAGAATTGTCTGGTTTTTGAGTTCATTTTTTAAATTGAGATCAATGAAATTCTTCCAGCAACAGCATGAAATCAATTGTAGAATAACATATAATTCATGCCCTATATTGTAAATTATGGTTCGTTTGACATTAATCACTGAGTTTTCCATGCACTGGGCTGCATTTTCTTGTAACACATTTCTGGATAATGCTTGTGGATCCATTTCTAATGTGTTTGAGAGTGATCTGTTTTTCATGTCCACAATTGCCTACATTTGATCTTATGCAAATCATGCAATCAAGCAAATGGAAAACAAAGCGTTGTTGCTAGAGGACCTTGACAAATGGTAGCTTTGTAATTTTAAGAACCTCCTCCCTCCTCATTCAGATTCATGTTTGTATCTATAGTTGTTTGAGTCCATTGATCCATTATGAAACACTTTGAACTTTAAATAGGAAAATATATGCCAAATCAGATTGTGGAAATAATTGTATCAGTTATGATGTAATATGATTTTTTATTGTTCAATTTGTCATTGTCTGGTTCTAAGCTTTTAGAAATACTACCTACACTGTATCTGTGGGCTCATCTAAACCTTGATGAAGTCTATGGAGAGATTTTCCTTGACTGCCAAGCTCATGCTTTGAGCAACATTCTTGTCTCTAATTCCCATATTTTCTTTTGCTGCTCCCACTAAGTTAGTTTTTCTTTTTAGCATTTATGCAACCAAAATCTTTCATATTCCATTGAAACTTTCTATTCAGCATTTATTAGTCAAATACATTGGCATTACTAAATCAAGATGAGGAATAAATATTTCCTTTGATCCTAGTGACGTATTGGTTTTTTTCCATGTTTTATCTTTCTGCTCGCTTTTTTTTTTTAAGGTCTCCTCTTCTTCCCTCCCCTCTTAGTATGCTTAGCAGTTAATCCTAGAGGATGTTCATGCTCATATATCCTGTATTTCCATTGCTTGTTATTCCTATTCTTTCAAACTTTGCCTGTTTTCCTGTCTTGCCCTTTCGCTTTTTTCATTTGGGGCACAGGGACACTCGTAGTAATGTATAGTCACTTGTTTTTTTCAGGAAGGGAAATAAAACATTTTTCCATCTTCCATTCCCTTCATCCTTGGCAATGTTCCTCCCTCTTCACATTTAACTAGGTATGTCCCAAAACTCTTCTGCATGCAATTAGTCTATTGAGCTACAGTGTGCATCAAATCAGGATTTCAGTACAAGCTCCTGTTTTAAAAAAAACCAACAACCAAACCCCAAAAAAACCAGTACAAAAACAAAACCAAAAATCGCCTCCCCAATGCCTATCCCAAATCTGTGTACAAGAAAAACAGTGATCCACAATGAACAAACAGAAAAGGAGAAATCCACTTCTTCTTTCTCTTCTCCCTTCCTTTGTGTTATATTCAGTCTGCAAAGTGAAGCCCCACAAGAGAGTTTCAACTTAGAAACTGTATTCGCTGTTTATAAGGATATGAATTAAATCAGTGCTGTGGATTCTTTTAAGCTGGTCATTTTAGGATTGCTAAAAGTAAAATCCTTCTGGTCACTTGTTTGCCCATCTAGAACATGGAGTACCTGATCCTTGTCTCACAGGTTTCCATCTCCATCCCCACTTTTTGTGGCTTCTGTGATGGCAGCTGCAAGGAACAAGGGAACCAGGAGGGTGTACGCTAATGAGGGCGAGTGGTGCAGTATGTGGAGTTTACTTTCTCTGCTTGCTGAGCCAGCCTGAGCACCTGCTCTGGAGTGTGCTTACTCCCTCTTACCCACATAAGCACTGCTTAACCCTGGTAGAATCAGCCCCATTATGTTGATTAAACATGTCGCTGTGTTACAGGCATTCACTTGATTATTATGTTTTTATAGTTACGGCCTTTTTTTTTTTTTTTTTAACTCATACTTTGCCATGTGCTCCATAGAACAATAGCATTGAATGATACTGCACTTTCAATAAAAATGCACGAGTTCATTCTCTCTTCATATGGAGTGAAGTAATTCAGAAGGAATTTCATTGCAGAAGGGATTGGAGACATATGAAGGGAAAACTAAGTGAAAGAAGTTGGGTCTACAACACTGATGTCTTCATCGTCCGATTGCAATTATCATTGCAATTTTTGGATTTGTGCTCACATTTCTTTGTACAAAATGATAGTTTGATACTATTTGACTCTGAAAAAAACTAGTGCTTGTTATGTCTTGCAAAAACCTGGAACTCTCCTACTATAATAAAATGTGTATCTATAACTTATTCGTTTTATTTGTATACCTTATACTGTTGCCAAAACATCAATTGTAAATTTCTTCGTAAGGGATGTGCTCATTAAAGTATGTGATTTGTATTTTAATAAAAAATGAAAAAGATTACAATATTATGTCTGCATTAGTTTCCTATGTTTCTTACTATATTTTTTTTCTGACAAACACTCCTCTACTAATATAGAGAAGAATATATGAAGCCAAAAATTTCTTAGAATATTTCTTTGACATTCACCATTTTCTGCAATAACTGAAACTCAAGATAACTTCATAATACATAACCATTTAACAGTTGTTTTGATTTAGCATTAGAAAGGTTGTCTTTACTGAAATATGTTTTAGAAATGTTTGATGTTCATGCACCTGAAGGCAAACAGGCAAAGAGAGAGCAAACCAGTAGGAGCAACAGTGAGCTTCCTTTGTGTTCATGCTTCCAGTAAAATCTGCATGGAATGAGTCATTGTATATATTAATGGTTGACATCCATGTATCATATAGTGTATTTAAAAAAAAAAAAAAATGTAATCTGGCTGTGTTAATGAACCTGGACTTGTTTTTCCATTAATTTCATTTGATTTAATTATCTTAAATGTGTTCAATAGCTACTGTAGCAAATTGATATAGTATGTAGCACCTAAGAGGCTAACATCTTTGTTTTCTTTGGATGGTGTACATTCTATTGTAAATGTACTCTACAATGGGGTTATCTCAAGCAAAGCATGCTCTGTAGACCTATTAGTAGTCAAAATCTGCAGTTGTTATTAAACTATCAGCACCTATTCACTCTTCTGGGACAAATCCCAGATACTTAAGAGGCATGGGTCCTTCTCCCTCCAGGTTTTCTGAATTCACCATCCTGTGAAAGTTACAGAAGTACATGGTAAAATTAACGTAAAAAGTAAATTCCTATTCTTTTTTTGCCCTAGATTTAGCAGTTTTCACGCCACACCAGTTTCTGCTCACTGCATGCACGCTTGCTGGCTGTACAAACAGTTCCCAGGTCACCTTGTTTACAGCACAGCTGCCACCATCTCATGTAGATGCCCCGGTCCTGACGGTTTTGGATTCTAGAACGATATATGTACAGTAAGTAAGGATTTCTTCTTTCCTGACAACACAATAGTGCATCAGTTTATTCAAGAATTCCAGTGAGTTCAATCAGGGGAAGGGTTTGTGACATAAAATTAAATTTATTATGATTAAATGCATAGAAGTGATTAGTTTAGTGGTTCTGTGAACCTTCTGATTATCACTTGCCAACTTAATTTCCATTTTGTCTTTACGCAATCAGTATAACCTACATATGGGCATAGCCTCTGCAAACTTCAGTGCAGGAAATGTTCTGGTGATTTGTCCGTTTTGTAGCCCCTGCTTTGTGTGTTACTGTAATCATTTATCTACTGAGTACAAATACTGCATTAGAGGTATACCTTAGACTTATTTTTATGGTTCCACAACTATGTTTTCAAATTCTTAAAATAAGCCCCGCAAAGTCACCTAAACAAAGCCTTACATTATTCAGTGCAGTCTGAATTTTTGCTGGTATTAATCATATTTTGCTTTTATTTGCAGATGGAAAGAACCCATAGAAGTAAATGGAATCCTAGATCGTTATATAATTTATATTGCCAACAATGAGCACAATTTTACAAAATGGAATGTAATCTATAACAGCACAGAACTTTTCCTGGATTTTACTATTCAGCAGCTTTTCCCGGGTACTGAATACCTCGTAAAACTAGCTGTAAGTTTAAAAGATGTAGTAGAGGTATAAAATGGTGAAAATAATTCTGATTTTGTTAGCATTGTAAATACTTAGGGGTTCATATATCCACTTTGTTTAACCTCTTCTTCCCGAAACTAAGGTAAATGAGCCATGTAGAACAACAGTAGATGTTTTGTTTCAAAACAGGTCCTCAAAAATGTGTATGTAAATTAAATACGGATTTTCTTCAAGGATAAATTGGAGGATAATAGAGAATTTCATATATGAAAGACTTAAAAAAATCTCCTGCCTCCCCAAGCTTATGAGAAAACATTAAATGTATTTGAAAATGTTAGCCTTTCATATTTGTACCATGGTAATTTGCTCTTTCTTCATAAAAACTGTATGTAGAAGGAAACAGTAGAGAGGAAGAACTGAGTGTAGTAGCAGTTTGTTTATTCAAAACATTTTAAAAGACCTTGGTGTCTTCGTTGCCTTTCTTTGTTATTGGTTTTTTTTGGTGATGAAATAGTACAGCTTCAGCTCACTAACAAACCTGAAAATATGTGCATAAAACCATGGGATTGTCCCTTGTTTTAAGCACACTGTTCATTTTATAACAATACCTATATAAGGATATTTGCTTTGATAAATGCCATAGAAAAATATTCTGCTCTTGATTATGAATAAATTTACATTTATGTAGACTGGGTATGCATTCATTTTTTCTTAACATGCTCTTGAATGTTCTAAATATTATACCACAAAAAAATAAACTACCTTCAGGTAATGATAAGGATCTGACTTGAACTTGAAAAAGCAAGGATGTTTAGTCTAATTAAAGCTTAGATTCATGTTGAAATTAATTCATTTTTGCTCAGCATAGTAAATTGTATAGCATATATAATAGGATCATGTCCAAAAACTAAGGCAGTACTTCAACAAGCATTTTATGCCTTTAAAAGCAAGTGGGATTACCAAATGAATTTGCGCTATCCTTCACGGTCACAGCTATTTACTCCTGCCCAGCTCCCGTGCATGGGGGCACAACGATGAAGGATCAGGGGAGAATTAACAGCTAGGATCTGGAGAGCAACTGTAACTGTTTCTTTTGTTGGCTCTGTCTTGGGATATGGTTGAAACAAAGAATTGTTGCGTGGACTTTGTTTTTACGTCATTAATGTGTACAGCTTTTCTAGAAGTTACTGAATATATTTTTAGGAATCTTTAATCTTTATGTTTTACTTCTCATTTCTTTGGGTTTTGATGGTGATTTTTTGTTATATTTGCATTGCATTAGTGGTAACCAGAAAGTAAGGGAAAGATAATTTTTTTCTGTTGATGAAGATAACCAGATTCGCCTGGATAAAGCGCAATGGTCTGTGATAGGCAGGTTAGAAGATCTAAATGTCCTTGCAGCTTTGAAAATGGCAAGTCTAAAAGCACATGAAATGCTCAATATCTTTGAGGTGATAGCTTTCTTAAAACATTTGAATCGATTATATTTAGAACTTCTCAAACTAGTTTGAGAAGAAAATAATATTAGAGATTTACAAATTGTGAAGCTTAAAGGTGGCCAAATGTTATACTTGATGAAAAAAACCAACCCAAACCACCAAACCAAACCACTAAAAAAAATCAAACATACTTGGAAGGTAATTGGAATATTTATTGTTTCACATATAGTTTAATCTAAATTTCAATAAGACTTTCAAAGTAAAAACAATAGCATAGCTTCAAGATTGGAAACAATTAAATACTTTCTGGGTTTTTAGTTAGAACAAAATAGTTCTATCAGCTAGAACCTTTTTGTTTTCCTTGTTTCACAAGTAATATTTTTTTTTTTTTTTTGTATCTGCAAAAACTGGGAAGTTTTTATATGGGAACTTGGAAATTGAGTTACCAAAATTTACAGCTTTGAACACAGGAATCAAGACCTACATCAATAGAACTTTCAGCACCTCACAGTGTGCTGGATTTAACTCTTGTATGGCAAGGTTAATATAAATGCATTAAATAGAATGGACAAAATGTTTGTCTTTGGATGCTGTTACCAATTTTTACAATTGATTACTGCCATGTAATATGTAGCATTTGTATTCATAAATGACCACAACAGCTTTTATAAGAAATTCTACCGTTTCTTTCCAAAAGTTGGCGGAGAATTCATAAGGTCGTGTGGTCATGTCTCCTCAGATTAGTGCAAAGGAACTTGCTTGCTCTGTTCATGCTCTAAACTGAATGGGTGTGAGCCACGCCAATCAGAAAGCAAATTAAACACTAAGAAGATGCATTTAGTAACTGGGTTGGCACACCTGTTTTATGACTTGAGTATTTTTTGTGATTTAGCTGTTAAGGTAATATCTTCTCGTGGCTGTGTTGTGTGGGTAAGCACCTCAGGTGCTAGCTGGAGGATTGCTGTGTGGTGTTTTGTTAAGTGGTTTTTATCTGTCCCTTGGCTCTCTAGGCTCTAGCAGTTTTACAAATTTAGCCTCAGGTCTGTTTCTCAGTGAAGTTCAGTGGCACAAGGGGATTTGATCTTGGGTGTAGAATTTCACGGATGTGATAGCCAGAGTCCCAGCAATGTCCAGTCCATTTGGATGCACTAATCTAAAATGCCACTATGTAAAATGAAGATGAGCTTTCTTTTACCGATTTTTGTTAGAAGAATCAGAAACTTCATACCCCAGCAACTTTCAGAGATACAAAAACTGAGCATCATGAAATTTAAGAAATAAATTGATTGGAAGGTTGCTGTTACTGTGCCTCTGAATGAAAAAGCCATCCACTGTTGAGGCAAACTCCGTGGAACTTGTTTAGCAAGACATAAGGAACGTACAAGGTACAACAAGGAAGAGGTCTTCCAGAGCTGGTCTGTTTGCCTTCTTCGTGAAGACACTAGAAGCAAAATCACTTGAAGAATAGCCTGCCTTTGCTGGAAGGATGATATTCTTAAATACTTTCCTTATCAAAATGTTAACAGTTATCTGACCATCCATCTAAGCTGACCTTTTTTTTTTTTTTTTTAGAAAAAATGCCCTGCACTATCAGGTTTAAAGTAAATGCCATTTTCAGATGCTCCCAAAACTGGGGTTGCATTCTTTCATCTCCATTTGATAGCCCAGACTGAACACAGGGAGTCATTCTGTAGTTGTGTTGGGAGTGTAATTTCAGTGAAATCAAAGTGATCTCAGTGTATAAAATAGCCTCATTTACAAACAGTTCTTATTTTTACCCATGAGGCTAGTATACGCTTTTGGAGCAGGGTAGGAAATAAGTTGACTGCTCTCTGACTTGAAACACACTGCGAAATGGGAAATTGAAGCTAATCCTTTCAAATAAAATACATTAGATCGAAAGAAACATTTTATTCCTGGAGATCTGGACAGCAAGATTATTCTTCTGTTGTGTGCTGATGATGCAGAGAGGGCTACTTGTCCGCTTCAGCACATGGGCAACTCTTAAAATCACAGGTGATCCCATAAGTTTTAATTAAGCATATGTCTGAATCTGAATCTTTGTGGAATTCAGGTTTTGCTCTATTTTATGTCTAAACAATAACATTAAAAATAAACAATAAACTGAACAATTTTTTTTAAATATAGTACAGAGTATATATATATTCCTATATATGTATTTTAACTTCTAAGAACTCCTGTCTTGTCATTGATCTTAGTGCAAATAGTTGGAAAATCAGCATGCATACACCATAGCCATGTAGTCTTATGTTTGTGCATATAAAACTTTAAAAGCCTTTTATACGGGGCGATATGCACATTTTCTGATGTTTCCTATTGTTTCATAATCAAGGAAAATGTAAAAATCCTGTAATCAATCTTTTCTTCTCTGGTAACTAAAATACAAATGATTTGACTTTGCTAACCATAAACATGTAGTAATAACTCTTACACATTAATTTATAATAGTTTTTTTCACTATTTTAATTGCATCTGCACAGCGCTGTGTGTGCTGTCATGGAGTGCAAGACTGTTTGAATGGCATCTTTTCTCAATGACTATTCATTGAGATAAATTTTTAAGTGCCTTGCAAGTTGGTCAGTATATTCTGTGTCTGGAAGCTGTGAGAGCTTTTCAGTCAATTCCAGAAGAGTTTTATACTGTAAAAGACAATATTGTACTGTGGTTTTCTTTAACGGTGCCTGCAAAAACAGTGGAAATCTAATAATGCTGGGGGCTTTAACATTCCTTTAATATTTTAGCTATATTATATCTAAAAGCTAAATAATATGAGGAAGAGATCTAGTTTTTTAGGAAAAGAAATAAACAAATCTATGCTAAGAAAAGTATCTTTTATGAAAAGCACAGCCTTCCAAAGTTTAGATACATAAAAATTATAACACTTTACCAAAAATCATTGCTAATATTATTGCTGTTACATTGAAATATGTTTATTTGTTTTGATTTATATTTTAAGGCTTGCACTGGAGGTGGTTGTTCAATAAGCGAAGCTAGCACAGCTGTAACAGATGAGAGTACACCAGAAGGTGTTCCTGCTCCAAAAGCCCAGTCATATTCATCTGACTCTTTTAACATCTCATGGACTAAGCCTGAGTATCCGAATGGTAAGTGAACTCTTTTAGCCTCAAGTTAAAAAGATGATTAGTAAAGGTAAATTAATATTCTAAATGGCAGCTTATATGTGGTGCTTAATTTTTAATGATCATTTTAGCACATAAAATACCTGAGATAGTATCATTGTCTGCAGCTAGGAGATTGTGGTTTTCAGCCTATCGCATGGTTTCAGTGGCTCAAAAGTGCTCCCTTTTGATAGTTCTTGTGTACTGCATCTCATTGTTTAATGTTTTCCAGGACAACAGAGCTAAGGAATAGGCATTCTTGGGGAATATTAGTCTAGGATGTTGATTTCATCCTCCACTAAAATATTAATTTCCTTTACATTAATTGATATGTGATAATCATTAGATTTGTGTTGTATGTAGTCATCTTGAAGGTGTACATTCCCATGGCTGTGGAAGTATATAATATACTTTCTTTTGTTTAGAATTGTTTTCCATTGTGAAATATTCATGTGTTAAACTTTTGGACAGATTTTACATTTTTAACATTATTGCACAGTATTCTATGGCCTTGGTATTCACCTTGATTTTATTATCATGCATATAACAGTTTAAATCACTACAGAGGAAGCTATGCAGAAATCACTGAATTTAAAGCAATGGAAATGTTTTTCTTCATTGGCTTATCATATTGATATATATCAATTATTTCTCACAGTGGTTTCACATGAATTTCATTTTTCCCCTGCAAATTTTTCCACCCTTTCAATTGTGGTAGAGCACATTCTACTCGTACAACTTTACTACAAGAGACTTTAAATGATTTCCCCAAAACTGCTGATTGTAAAGCTGTAGTATTCTGTAAGATCTTACGTTACTTTTAGAAAGAAATATCACTATGTCATCTGCTGATAAATAAAGTATTTGATAATTTATGGTTCTTAGTATAGGAGTCATTGGAAGATTTTGCCTCCTTAGAAACGCTTTAACTCTGTTGCTAAAATGCCATCAGCATATCTGGCAAAGGCTTAGAGGAACACAAGGAGGAAGGAAAAAGGGGAGGGGTAAGGGAATGGAGGTGGAAGGAAGCGAGCAGGAAGACAGGAAGGTCATGTATGTGGTTTAGTGGCTAAAATCCAAATAATTTTCAATGAAATAGACATTTTTTACCTGTAATGGGTTACATTATTCCCTGATCCTGTTATGTTTGTATTGTTGGGAAAAATCCAAATAGTTTGGAGAGTGGTTTATCTATTCAAATAAATATAAATATATACATACTTATATTTATATGTGCATATCAACAGCACAGGATGAAGACGTGTAGCTTGATAAATTTTCACAAGCTTCCTTTAAAACAACTAAATGGTGGGAATACATGACTAAATTTGCATGTTGTATCCTGTTATTAATACAGTATTTACTATATACTTCTTGGCTCTCCTTTTAATTACAATAAATAGGTTGTTAGGAAATACAATAAACAACTTGGTAGAAACCCTGTGAATCTGAACCTCATGAGCAACAGATGTGATGAGGATCAGGGGGGCTTTATAAAAGATACTTTTTTCTTCTGTCCCTTGTCCCGTCATCCATGGAAACTAAACATTTCAACGGCCTTAATGACACCACTGTTCACCTCTATATTGAGGTCTTGAACAACACATTTAGGTAATTGCCAAATTTGCCACATAGCCTACTCCTCTGTAGTCCTGAATACACCCTCTGTAGGCCTCCTGTGTGTATTTCTACCTTTTTTAATAGTCTCTGGTATTTGTGCATTTTATCACTATTTGAAGACCATAGAGTTGTTTCATTTGGGACCATTGCTATTTTTTGGTGATATGTGGATACCATGCGTGTTACTGTTAGATGGTTTTCCTTAGGGCCAGAACATGATGGTTCAGCGAAGTCAGCTGCTGCTATCCTGCCTTGCAGGGAAAGGCTGATGCTTTTCACTTGCAAACTCGTGCTGAGTGGTTTAGAGTTGGAAGAATTACTATTTCATGAACATTTGTCAGCTGGAAGGAAATCAGAGGACCAGGGACTTAATTTTTTTCACGATAGGTGGCTCACACTTGCACAATGTTCAAGAAGGGACATGCAAATTTTTCTCACATTTTTCTTCTTTCTTCTCCCCAACTTTTTGGGGAGTTTCAAAAACACATTTGTCCATTCTCTTATTTCTTTTTTTCCAATTTTTCATTTCTATCTTTTTCCTCATTTCATAAAATAACATTTCACTTAGCAACTGGTTGATCAGGAAAGCTTGCATTGTTCTGTGACTTTGTTCATTCTCAGCATATCTTTTGGGCTGCCTAGTGGCCACGTCATTTATAATTGCTCTCTGTGCTTAAAACTGTGCAGGAGGCTGAAAAGTACCATACAAGAAAGACCAACAGAAGGAACTTTCCCTCGAGTTTTTGTACTTCAGCATTTTACTGGTGTATTTTCAGAGTCAGAAATTATTTTTTGAAATTACTGAACTTGGCGTTGTTTCAGATGGACACCTCAGAATTGCAAAAAATTACATATCATAAATTGTCATCTCCTTAGCAGATATCTGGGGCGATTCCTTTATCTCCCTCCTCCTTTGTTCTGATACTATATGATAATTTACTGTTTATTTCCATGGGTTGCTGATGGAGAGTGGATGTGTTGGCTGAGTGGGGTTTGGACAGCATAGATTTTACTATGCTCTCTCTGTGTATATGGAGTCCAGCTGCTTGCCACCAATTAGAAAAAGTTAAGAGGGATTAATACCCTGGCAACCAAAGGTGGCAAATAGGATTAAAAGCTCTTTGACTTTCTCATATAGATGGCACAATCGAGAGACTAAAGCTTTGACTAAAGCTCTACCATGTAGAGGTCAAAAGCTAACATTATCCAAACAGGGGTATTGAGTTTCTGGGTTCCATTTTTGGGGAAACTATGACCAATTTACACTATTTTGTGAAAAAAATATAATTTAATAGAAAATAGGCAACAGTATACCTAATTCTTTGTTGTAACTTGCTTCAGAAATATCATTTATGTACCAGATGTAGAAAAAAGACATTTGGAGGATGATATGCTGAATGTAATTGTAATACACACTTTTTATTTTGTCTCATTTTCATATCAATACTAAAATGGTTGGTGAAACATAGCCCAGAGTATGCCACTTTACAGCAGAACCCTGTACATATCACATATGTAGATAGTGAAACATATGCAATATTGATCATTTAGTTGAAGGCAAGATATGGAGACACTTGGAAAATCTCATGTGACCTCAGATATTTTCTTTTGAGCCATCTCTACTCTAATGGCCTCAATAAAGAATCATATATTCTTCAGAACATATCCATTATAGGCTTGCCATATCATTTGAGGTCTACTCTTTTAAAATCCATTCACGTAAATAAGTGACATTACCTCTTTCACTGTCGAAAATTTCCCATAGATGGTCACTTCTCAGAAACCTCACTTGTGTACAGGTCATAGTAAAATTAAATCTTGATCTGGACTGTATCTTCCAAGGCTATATGGAATTTTTATGGGAAATATTAGGTATAGTAAAAAGAGATTATTCAGTGAACTAATCCAGTACTTGTTTCTGCTTATAGTCAGTGAAACTGATGTAGGTAAAAGTATGCTTGCTTGAGATTTGACCTCTAGATTGTGCCTCAAAAGCAAAATGATTGTAGCACTGTCATATCATTGACAGATTATATGGCCGTACCTAGGGAGAGGAGAGGAGGAAGTAAAAGGGAAGAGTGTGTTGCTTTCTTCATTTTAAGGTTAATTTGCATTTTGGGTTTCTTTTCAAAAGAGAAGCATAATTGCACTATAGTCAATAGAGATTTTATCTTCAGTAAAACGAAGATTTAGTCTAGCTACCTAGACTTACAAATTAAGAAGAAACCACATCTTTTCATAGAGAACATGTGTCACTCACGAAGCCTTGTAAATTGCAAAAATGTGCTCTACTCTTCAATTCTTCATGTATGATAAACTTCAGGAAGAGTTAGCAAGTCTTGACAAGTAAGTAAACTTTCAGTCAATTTTGAAGTTTTTCTCAGGATGCTTTGGAAACATATACTGGTGAAATAGAAAGCTAAGTTACTTGTCCCTGGCCAAAAAGAATTATTGCATAATTTAGAAAAATGTCTTCATATCTCAAAATCAGACTACTAGTTCTTTTGTTATGAGATGTTCTTTTTTTCTTTTCATTCTGTAATTTTCTCCATCAGAGTCATATAAGGCAAAGGCAGAAGTAAAACGAAGAGATAATGGTTAAAGATCATCTCTCATTAGAGATGATCGTTCTCTGACAGTACTGGGAGAACTAACTAAAGCTCAGTGTTGACCAGCAAGCCGCTTTTCAGAATGTAGATGTTGCATAGTGCCGTGTTTGCAGAAACACTTTAAAATAATGGTCTAGTGAATTACAGTTAATTACACTGAGTTACAGTGGATATCCAATAGAGGTATAGATGACACCCACGTTAATATCAAATGATTTCATTATGATTCATGTTGTTAACATAAATATCAAAGGAAATTATAATGATTTGTCCATTACTTTAAAGGGTTAGTGCTACTCGTATAAGTATTTAAAATACCTGTGGTACCTTCAGTGGTTTGTTTTTTCTCCCTGTAAAACACATCCTTAGTGCCAACATTCACATTTAGGGATGCCCTTATCAGTCGGTATTTAAATATTTTTCCTCTGAGATAATTACTATATTATATACATATATATATAATTTTTTTTTTAATGTAGGGCAAATATCAACCATTAACGCCCTTGCTTTACAAGCAACTTGACATGGAACCCCAAGGGATTTTTGCTTTAGGAAGCCTGTCAAATGTGATAGGATTGATAGTGTGAGATTTAGCAGGACTTCCTCCCACACACGTCTCTGCTGTCTGACTTGAGTTTAGCCTCTTACTTTTCTAGAAGAGAAAAGAATTGAGGCGTGTGTGAATCACTTCACCGTACTCAGCTCTGCATTGCTTTAGCGTATAAATCTTTTGAAGTATAACTCTTCAAAGCTCAACTGAAACAGTTGTATATACATTTTTATTTATGAAGTATTTCTCAATTCAGTAGAGGGAGAGAATCCTCTGAATTTAAAACATAATCTTCCTCAATGTAGTTTCAAACAATTCAGTTTTAAGGGAAGAAAAGATGAACTGATCTATATTTTTACAATATGAAGGTGTTTTCTGTAATGGGAAGATTAGAAGGCATCCTCCGAACTGAACTTGCTTCTAATGAATTCTTCTACAGCTTTTATTGGCCGTAAGATTTCACACTTAATAGCTTTTAAAAAAGAGGTGCGAAAGATGGAGGAATATCCTTGAGAAAAAGGATTCCTTTGCAAGCTCAACTTCTAAAGTCTAAGCAAATCTATAAAATTTATTCTTTAGTTCATTAAATTCAAAACAGTGTGTATATGCTCTAGAGGGTTCATGCTGTCCTATCATGCACCTTCAGAAGAACAAAGATTTAGATTTCCTTATAAATGAGATAAGCAATCACCTGAAATTTCTGAGTTAATTTAGCCAATTACGCACAGGAGGCACCATTTTCTCCTTGCTAATGTTTGCTTTGAGTTTGCAAATATTTTTTCTTTCTTTAAATTGAAAAAGTAAAGAATAGTTTACTTCAGGACTTTTTCTACAGCATATGGAGAAGGAAATGGCACTTTTGGGGTCTATTTTAGAAATGTGGGCAAAAACGTTTTCCAAAAAAAAATCCCACACAAATTAATGAATTATGTAATTTGTTGGCAGAATACAAAAAATCTGAGATAATTAACAACAACGAGTATCAATAGGTGTTTTGTGTGGCAGTTATTTATTACTGATTTTTTTGTATATAGCACTGGCCTGAGTTGTCGTTCAACATTTCAATTTTATTGTGGATCACTTTTTTTTTTTTAAATCTAAATCTCTTAAGACATGAGATGGTTTTCTATGTCTTTCCAGTTCTTCTTTCCACAGCCCTATTCAGAGTAGGCTTTTCATGATTCCAGGGTGAAGTTAGCTGCTATTCAGAAATAAGTTTGCTAAGGGGTAATCTTTGGAACAGTGTAATTGCATTGAAAAGATGCAATCCACTTGCAAAGTTTTCAATATCTGGGAAAGTGTATTTCTTCGAAGTATGGAATGCACAGTCCTGCTAAACACTTACCTGCTTAAATGTAAACTCTTTGCAATGCTACTGCTACCACCCTCATGTCTGTAGCATCATTTTTCTTTTAAATTCTAGCTCTTTAGATATTAAGTGAGTGCTATCACATTGTTTTATAGGTATCATTACTAGCTATGGATTGTATATGGATGGTGTTTTGATGCAGAATTCATCTCAGCTAAGCTGTTATGCTTATGGACTTGCTCCTTGGAGTCTGCATTCCTTCAGAGTCCAGGCATGTACTGCAAAAGGTTGTGCTTTGGGTCCTTTGGTGAGTACCTTAATTTGCATTCTGGGTATGTAATAAATGTCAGATGGCAGTGAATATCAGAGTAAATGGTGATGATTCACTCTGGTCAGTACTAACCCATCTGGCAAAATGTGACATTTAAAAAAAAATCCTGTTTAAGAGCTGCTAAAGATTTGATAGGTCATTGTTAGGCACCGTTCCAAAATAGAACATAGGTACAGAGAAAAAAGGCAAAATTTGAGGCTGAAGCACACATTATTGAAATTAAATAGAGTTAATATGTTAGAAAGCTGCAGATGTGCTTAGGCAGATTTATAAGGACGTATATAAAGAGTTACTGTTCCAGTAATGAGCAAATTTCTAGCTGCCTGACTGAAAAGACTGAAGTCAATTTGAGAATTGCAGAAGCCAGAAGTGGCAACAGGAGCAAAGAAAATATGGTGATTCATAAATATCTTTTGAATGCAAGTATGTGATCAAAATATTATACTAGGTGTATTTTAACAGACATGTACAAGACTACATTTTTTCAGGATTTGAGAATGCAGAAATACTGTATTTGACATGAAAAACAAGGTTTCTGAGGCTTTTTTATTTTGTTAAAGTTTTTTTTTTTTTCATATATAGCTGAACTGATAATCACAGTATGGAGAAGAGGAGACTGAGGGATGACCTTATGATTGTTTATAAATATGTAAAGGGTGAGTGTCAGGAGGATGGAGCCAGGCTCTTCTCAGTGATGGCCAATGATAGGACAAGGGGAAATGGGTGCAAGCTGGAACATAGGAAGTTCCACATAAATATGAGGAACATCTTCTTCAAAGTGAGGGTGACCGAACACTGGAACGGGCTGCCCAGAGAGGTTGTGGAGTCTCCTTCTCTGGAGACATTCAAAACCCTCCTGGACGCGTTCCTGTGTGACCTGATGTAGGTGTCCCTGCTCTGGCAGGGGGATTGGACTAGATGAGCTTTCAAGGTTCCTTCCAATCCCTGATATTCTGAATCTGTGATTTCATAGTACTGTAGCTGATGAATAATTGGAATAATATCTACCATGCTGGCTTTTTTTTTTTTCAAGCATAACAGCATAAAGTCTGTGTTAATTCTGAGATTTGAGTTTTTGTTTAATTAATTTTTATTTGTGCATGTTTAATTTTACTAACAAGAAAAGAAAGAGAAAAGAGAAGATTTGCGAGTTTTTCATATTGTTCTGTTTATTTTTCCATCATATTGTGCTCCAGAAGGATCTTCCAGGTTTTATTTTTACGATATAACTTGTTAGTCACATTTCCAATATTCTTTCCAAGATTGCTTTCTTTCAAATGCCGGTAACATCGTCTATCTATAGACGACTAGTCTTTATAACCATTAAACATTTTATAGTTAGCTCTACTTTGAAGGATATTTACTCTTAAAAGCATGAATGGCTTTTTGCCAGTTTTTCTTGTACATTTTTTACAACGTCACATATACCCCCAAACCAAACCTTGTTTAAGGTATTCAATGTGCAATAACCTAATCCGTTGTGCTAGTAGTGATGTTTAAGACAAGACATTATCAGACTTTGCATACAGATGAAATATGTATGTTTTCAGTACTTCTGACTTATCAAGTAGGCAGGAAGAGGACAGAACAGAATGATAGTACATAAGGTTTTTAAAAAATATTTTAGTAGCCTTTTTTCACTTCTCCACTGAACTGCAGGCTTGTAACTTGACTTTCGAAACAATTAAGAGTAGGGGGCGCTGTAGCTGATAGTCATCTGCATTCCATGATCCATACACAAACCGTTTTCCAAGCCAGTGATCCATCTCTAATCACAGGAATTGAAGTGCAACATCTTTATTCAGGTACACCTAAGTGCTGTCTGGAAATTAAAGCATTGTATCTTCATTTGATTTTTTTGGAAAGATTTTTATATCAATTATTAAAAAAAAAAAAAAGCCCAAAGTTTTTGCCTAAATAGTATGGGAAACATCTCCCATCAGTAAACTGATATGCTTCCAGTTATTTAGCTATTTCTGTTGCTGATCTTGTGCTTAAGGTACCCTAGTCAATAAACGAATGTTATGTGTCTGTGCTAAATATGGGATTTCTCCAGTTTGTTTCTGAAGGTGGGTCTGAAGATCTTAGTCAGTTATGAGAGCATTAGTTGTTACTATATTTCAGTAACTTTTTAATTTGGATTAGACAGTTTTTGTTTAACTTCTTTTTCGGTGACTATGATTTATTTTCAAGAGATACAAATTGATAACATGTAAATTAAGAAATATTAAATTTTAATCTCTTTCTAGTGAATCCTAGATATTCCTTTTTTGTCTGTTCTAATTGGTTTGTACTGCTTAAAAGGGAATAAAATATGAATTATCAAGAAATAGTGTAACCTTTAATAGATTCTTTAGAGAAATTCAAGAGATCTGAAATCCTGCTGATTATGAAATGCATTAGCTCTTGTAAATAAATGGAAATGGTCAACACTAAATATTTGTCATCTCAACCCATTGCTGTTACACTTAAATTTCAGGTTTTTAGCTTATGAATATGCTAGTATTTTTTTTTAACTTAGATGAATGACAATGTTTTCCCATTATTATTATTATTCCTAGCCTATGGTTTAGTGTTACTTATATGATAGCAGAGTATTTTTATTACGTTATCAATAAACACAACTGAAAATATCAGTTGTATATAAAGTAATGGCTAGAAAAGGAAATATGAAACAGGTTTTCTGTGCCATATATTTGTATACATAATGTACAATTTTACACAAAATATTATTTTCAAAATACACTACAGTGTACAGCTGTAGACAATGCTACATGTACGGATTCTAAACAGTGTTTCAGTATTTTTTATATTGAGAAGAATAGTAGACCATAAAGAAAAGGCTAGAGACACACTACAGCTGTTGTGGCTGTTTAGGATATGGTATGGCTTGCTACAAACTGATATGGTTTTAAGGAATATTTTAGCCCTCTTCAGTAGAAAAAAGTAGTTGGTAATCATTTCTCCTTGGTTTTTGTCAAATTCTTCCATAAGGAGTTTTTTGACTGAAGTATCCAAATAATCAGTGTGGCACAGATCCAATAAATCCGTGAAGCATTCGTTTATCTTTAAGCATGTACTTTATCCTGTTGGCTTTACAGCAATTGGTTGCTTATTTTAAATGTAAGAGTGCATGAATACAGAAACACATGTAGAGATACTGGTACACATCAAAGATATAGCCTGACACTTGTAAACAATAAGCTTTCCAAATTTTAAATGTGAAAAAGTACAACATTAATGTTTCAAGGGCAGGGAAAGTATGTTTGGTTATTTTGATGACAGAGCAGGTGTGGCAGTTTAAAAATAGCATTTATTAGCACTCCTATGAACTTGCAGCTGAGAAGCACTTAGAAAGGTGTGAAACCATCTTATACCTTAGAAAACACCAAATAAATAATGTATAAGAATAAAACTCATTGCCATAAATAACGCAACAGCAAATTATATTTTTCCATAGCTTTGAATGTTTACTACAAGTTCTGACATTTAAATACTAAATTTCTATAATGTTGAATGAGTGTTTATTTATTGATTTAGATTAAAAAAATCTTTCCTATTCATTAAATTTTCCAGTTCTTTTTATCATATTTTGGTTTTATATACTTTTTATCACAACCTGAATATGCAAGGTGAAATTAGAAATTAATTCAGGGAGCAACCAAAATTCTACAAAGGACATATTTTCCTCTCTCAAATATTTATAGTAATTTACTCTAGCATTTAAATGCACTTCCTTACAGCTGTCTTTTAAAATGCAGAAAGTACAAAACCTGTGGTTTTCTGTTGCTGCTTCCTCTCCTAGAACTAAGCTGACATC
>VXBJ01004047.1:128660-166160 GCA_013400055.1 Nycticryphes semicollaris
AAATGGTTGAAAATGTCACTCTGGGATTGAAAGTTTGAAATGTAGATCAGCAGGAGATAGTTTGGATTTTCTGCCAACAGGGGATACTGATAATGGATTTTTCCATAGCTTGACCATGCTGTAACAATGAATGCAAGAGAAATATCTGTATCAATTAGCCTTCATCTTCTAATTAAATTGTTTATTTTTCTGAGAACCTTCCCTATTGAAAGTACTTGTTAAATACAGAAAGGAGCTTTGTTGAATCTGTTTCACCATTCTGATATATACAGGTGTGTTTTCCAGAAGAGTACTTGTTCCCAGCAAACTGCATATAGATATCAAATATGATTTTAGAAACTGAGGACTCTGTCCCAATTCTGCAATGCTTAGGCAACTTTTTTTCCTGCAAAGAGAAGTTGCTTTGCCTCAAGTCATTTAAGTCCTGGTGCCTCCTTGGAAAAAGCCTTAAACAGGAATTTGTTTTGCAATTGGTTAGTCCAAGGCATGAAATAGTTATATTGCCAGATCACAAACAGCTTTTCTCCATTTAAGAGGAGTTAAAGTTCTTGTTATCATCTGATACACTTTCAATTCTGGGATGACTTGAGGGGGAAAGAAAGGTGACAGAGTCGGGCTTATTTCCCTCAAGTGGTTTCCTCATTCAGCCCTATTTACCCTCAGGGTAGTTTAGATTAAGTACAGGGTCATTTTTAATTGCATGTGGATATCTGAAATTAAGTTCTAGTACAGGAAGAATCAGGTATTACCTATTTTCCGGAGGAGAGAGTTGGAGGAAATTCTTATCTTCCTACCTGTGTCAGATGACTGCATTAGCACAAAATGAATCCAAATCTGTAGTCCCCTGGATGTTGTGATGCATTTGAATGCAAGTTTAACATAAAGAGAATCCTTAATTAACTATATGTCCTTAGGGAGTTTCACAACACAAAGTTGCAGGGTTATACTCAGAACTCTTTGTTGCTCATGAATGTAGGAATCAATGTATGTTATTTTCGGTTTTGTTTGGGTTTTGTTTTGGTTTTTTTTTTTCCCTTTCTTCTTTTATTTTTCATAACCTCTGTTGACATATCATCCAGGGTTCTTGGTTTTCAGCAATGTAGTTCATCTGGTATTTTTTTTAAAGGGAAAATTATTAATCTGGTAACTGCTTATTTGGAGTTTATGCCAGAAAGCTTCATGCCATCAGAAATCTGACGGCTGTGAGAAAAAGAAAAAAGATAAAGCAGCTACATCTATAAACAAGTTGCCTTTTGCACATATACTTTAGAATTTTGTTCATCTAATCTTTATAGTTTAATATTTACTATAAATATATGTAAATAGATGGAAACACAGACTATCTGTTAATTTGGCTTCCATTAGAAGATTGCTCCTATAACCCCAGTTGAGCACAACACTTTCATTACACTCGCCAATCAGAATTCAAATAGGTAATAGTAAGAACCAAGCTAGTGCAAAAACACAGTATCTACTGGGGGAAGACATGCTACCTGCAGATGCCAGCAGAAATGGGGAGAGGAGTGCTGAAGCCCATTACAGTTCCTGCCCTGTCTTATGTTGAAAGCTTGAGAATTGAGAATGAAAATCTGTGGGATGTTATCTTCAAAGATGCAGGAGGAGGTAAGTGTTTTACACTTAGACCTGACAATTTAAAACAAATGCAAAAATTGTTGAGAATTAAGTGTGTTTCAGAACTGACTAAAACATTTCTGAGAGACTTGTTAGGCCAATTTTCATAGTGAATTTTTTTTAGATGTGGTTATTTACATAATTACCTCAAAATATAAATATCTAAATATAGATTTGCATTTACAGTTGCTGCAATTGAATATGCAATACTTGACAATAGATACAAGTTGGAAAGTGCTTTAATATTTGCTTTTACAAAAATGGCCATACAGTCATCCTATATATGTACTCAAAGCATGTGATTTATTTTCAAGACAAGCTATTTCTTAGAAAAACTTGCTAATTTTTTTTCTTATTGTAAGTAGTTATCAACCCTTTACTTTCATGTAGCTGAACATGCAAAAAGCTTGTACCAAAGAAATCTGAGTATTTTTTCTGTAATAGGTAAATAGCAGGACTGTGTTCTTCCTACATATGATTACTTACCAAAGATGTTTATAATACATGTGTTCCTGTGCCAGGGACAGACCATTATCTATCAAGGACAGGGAAAGTCATTCCAACTTTTCTCCAGTAATGTAGGATTGCACAGTAACCCAATATATTCTGCAACCTGAACTACCTAGTAGGAATCCTTGATTTCTTTTTTTTTTTTTTTTATACAATAGGCACACTAAATTTCATATTACTAATAAGAAAAAGAATCCTTTCTTCAAGGATATGACCTAAAGAGAGTAGGGTTCCTTGACCTTAAAAAAAGGGTGAAGTTTTTCAAAAGAAATGTGAATCTAAGAAATTGTGGTGATAATGATATTGGTAATTTACCAATTCCCTTTGTAATATATACAGGAATATTTAATTTGTTATACTGCTATGATGTTGCAGAGTGCCTAAGGCATCTCAGTGCCTTAATGTTACTAATGCTAAGGACCCTGAAGCTGCTGAGGCAGTATTTTCCAGAGCCTCTCTGGAAGTATTTTCTGCTATAGTTCCTATGCCGTTATTCTTGAATTATTTTTCTCATGGCCTTGTACTTACAAACCCCAATAGTGTTGTTACAAAGGATCTTCATGGTAGCAGCTATGATTCTCTGAGGTTTGCCTCTGCCCACCAGGTCTTTACCTCCCCAAACTAACACACAGCAAAGCCAATAATATCAATAATAACAATAATAATAATAACAACTTAAATGTTTGATAAGTATTCTCTATTAATATATGTACACAGGCGTTTAGTGACCGATCGGTGTACAACAATTGCACTATGTTAACATGTGTTAACAGTCCATGCAGCACGGGGAGTTTGAGCAGTTCTCGATGGAAAATATATAGCGGCCGAGGACAGCATGGCAAAAATCATCATCCTTCCCAGGAGCAACAGCATTGGCATATTAATCGTCCCACCTGCTGCACCAGAGAGTCACCCTCCCCCACTCCCAATGTAGGATGCTTTTGTGGGAGCCCTTAGCTGCTTTTCCAAGTCAGTCATTAAGGAGATTTTTCATATTTCTTCCTCTTCCTCTTTCATTTTGTGTGTCTGTCTTCTTAGTTTTACCTACAATTTCACTAATAAAGCTCACTAGTTCTAAAGACGTTTGAGGGGATCCATTTTCAAATAGTCATGTATGATCTGTTCTCTAGAGCAGGGGTATTTTGGCACTGAGTAATATGCCATTTAAAGTTTGATGTGCATGGCTAGAAAACTCATAGTTTTGCATGCACTTTTTGGGTAATGTTTATTCAAGCTTCAGTAGATTTTGAATAGCTTCACAATACACCCCCCAGTAGCATGATTTCTTTCAGCACCAGATATGCTTTTCTTTTCTATTCCTTGGTACAAGTGTCTCAGAGGAAAACAAAATGAAAACAGTCTCTCTAATTTCTATATTGGAGTGTTTCTTTGGTGAAGACACTAGCATCAGACTGCAGATAGTGTTTTAAATTATTTTCTGCACCTCTCTGTTCAATAATTACATTTTTTCACATGAGTTTCTATATCGTATGGTGTAATTTATTGGCTTTCATGTTATAAAGCAGGTACTTAAGACTGAACCCAATTTCTGTGAGGAACATATTACAGGCTGAAACTCCTGGTGACTGCCAATAGCAGGATAGTCTCTGAGACCATTCCTGCTCTGTTGGAATAGTCTAGGGAATAACAGCAATCTTCTGGACATGGCACCGGTAAACAGTATTGAGTAAAAGGGAATTTGCCGATCAGTTCTCCTATGAAAACAGTCTTTTAGTTAATGAATGTCTTCTAGAGCTTTTAACCCACATGAAGGCTGAGGAAGCTACATTGACAGTGCTTAGGTATCTATGGTAAATTCTAAATGCAAAAAACCAATTTATGACATAGGACACAAAATTATTAGTGTCAATGATGTAAATACAGGACTCAAACAAAATATATATTGTGTTACTAGGGCTCCCACAGGTGAAGATACTGTGTTTGGATACTTGTATGTGTTGGTTTCAAACAAACACGCTTCTCTACAGATTAATGTAACAGCTATCTATTTTCTCAAGTAGAGATAGCATGATGAAAATTGCTGTTTGACATGCTTTGATGAAGTTTTTGTTTGAACTGTATAAGGACAATCGAATTAGATTTTAACTATATAACTTTCTAGTGTTATGCCAGAAAGATCAAGATACTATGATAGGTCATCGTTTTATGTGCAGTTGATAGGGCTGTGTATGTTACTCTACATGGTTATACCCTTAATGTGCTAGAGGGGACCTACTTTATGAGTAAGTACAACAAACACCTGATTGATTCTGTGGTTCTTTCAATCTACAAGTGCATCACTTATGATGTAAGGTGACTGGAAAAGCCAAAAGAATGCCTTATGTCAAATAAAAATCCTAGATCAAGTTTAGAGCTTCATTCCTTCCAAAGCATTACAACGAAGTGTAATGGCATTTGACAGTATTGACATTTTTTATATGACTTCTTTCGGCTAACTCAGCATTCTGAAAAAAATAAATAGTGTTCTCCCTTTGTGATTGAAAGGGTTAAATAGTACCAATTCATTACCACTCACAAAAGGATTTATTTTGTTCTCATAAATCAGTTTTATTCCACATTTTTATTATTCCCTTGGGTCAGCTGCTCCAATTGAAATCAATACAAGTGCAAGTGACACAATCAATCTAGATATTTGATTATGGATTTGAGACTCTGAGTTCTGCTCTGTGTGTTTAGCTAGTCTCCTTCTGATAGTGTCCCTGGAGAATGGAAAATTCTTATTGGCATCCATGAATTATGGGCATAGATTCTGAAACCAGATACTGTGATAATCTCCATTTATGTACTGCTGCAGCTAAAGAATGAATGCTCTAACTATGAAAAAACAAACTTGAAGATTTTAAAGGTAACTGTTTCTGGATTATTTTTTTTTTAGCAGGTAAAATCTCTTCTGAAATAAACCTTATAAAGTCTGATCATTTGTCTATAAAGCCCCTCAAACAAAATGGATTAAATCAATAATTATATTCTCTAGCATCAACTCAACATTCCAAGTACAACAAATACTTTTGCTATTTGATGCCTTCTGATCATATATCGATGATTTGATGTTATGGCACTTAGGGTACTAAACTGTGCTGGGATGCCTTCTCGTCTTCATGTTGGGATAAGAGCACCTGGACACTGGAAGCCTCTGTGAAATCCATATAAGTTGTTACTACTCATAGAATGCTTTCCAGAGTTGGGTGACCTCACCCTATTTTATGATTTCTTTAGGTCATGGCTTGAGTTATTACAGTGTGTCCTTACAACACTTAGTACAGTGTGTGAGAGTGTCCAGCACTGATGCCCCTTGGTGCTGTTGCAGCAAAGAGAGTTACAATACAGATGAATATACTTACAGCAGAGATTTAACACTATACTGAATACATTGTTTAGACTGGAAGACCTTAATGAGACAGACTCAATTGCAAGACTCATTGCACATTTCTATGTTTATGAAAGAGTAATGAGAAAACATAAAACGATAATTCTAAAAAAAATGTTTTTTCTTGACAATTTAATCTTACAAATAGAGAGTTTTTAAGTTGAAAACCTCATGGGGCTTAACTGGAAGCTTAAAGGGGTAGATGAGACCACACACCAAATGCTCTTGTCTGTCTACCGTCAAGACAGAGCCTAATCTTGGCTGTAGTCATTAACTGTCCGTGGGATCTGTGCTGACTTTCTTGTATGAGCTCCCCCATCAAGTTGTGGGCTTTATTCATATTTCAGTCCATGGAAGTAATGAGCATATAGATGCACATTCCTTTGTAACACTAATGGTCGTTTATTTCTAATGACAGGAACATGCTTTCATCATAATGATTACCCCTGCTTTGCCTTAGGGTTCTTGAAGTATTCTGCAAATTTTCATAGAGTAGCTGAGGTCAGAGAGCACTTCTAGAGATCAGCTAGTCCAAAAGCCCTTTTGCAGTTTGGACTGTGGGGAGTCGGGTGGAACCCATTGCCCAGAACAGTGTTCAGTTGGGTTTTGATTTTCACCAAGGATGGACACTCCACAACTTCTCTGGGTTAACTTGTTCTAGTGTTTGACAAAGCTGAAAAAAAAAAAAAGAAAACTTTTTCTTCTGTTTAAACAGGATTTCTTGTCTTTCTGTATGTGCACATTGACTCTGGCTCTGTTGCTATACACTGCTGAGAAGTGTCTGGTTTCTTTACTCTCTCACATCAGATATTTGTAGACATTGATAAGATTCTTCTCCCTCCAGGCCTTCTCTTCTCGAGGTTAAGCAATCTCCATTCTCTCAAACTCTCTTTGTGTGACAGATGCTTCAAGCCCTTAATCATCTTTGCATGGACACCACTCATGTCTGTCTTCTACTGGGGAAACTCAGAACTAGATGAGCACTCCATATGTGTCTCATCAGGGCTGAACAGAGAGGAGGAATCCCTTCCCTTGACCTGCTGGCAATGCTTCTCCTAATGCAGCCCAGGGACCTGTTGCCCTCTGTCACAAGGACTCATCGCTGGTTCATATTCAACTTATTTTCCACCAAGACCTCCCTGTCTTTTTCAAAGCAGAAGATCAATTTTCCAGGATCAGCCCCCAGCCTGTACTGATGCCCAGCTCAGAGTGACAGAGAGAATGTTTAGCATATGCATTCAGTATGTCTCAAGAAAGCCGAAGGTAGCCGTACCGAATTTAAGTCTGTGGAAAGACACAGAAAGTGCCTTTGCCTGTTTTAAAGTGAGTGAAACTGGACTGTCAAAGAAACAACTTGCATAGTGCAGTCTGAAACCACATCTGGGTCTTTAGGCTTTCAGATTTCTGCTGCATGTGACCATCAGGACTTTCATATTGTTCTTTAAATATTTTCTATTTTTCACTCGTAAAACTAAAGACTCCTTTAATTACCAAGGCACAGGGAAAAGTTAAGGTTTTTCAATGCAGATAATGGGAGCTGTTCATTATTTACAGGAAGAAGAATATTTTGGATTCACTTTTACCAGATGCCCACAATGCTTTTAAATTACCCATCTTGTCTCATTCAACAATTCCCCCTGGCCAATGAGAATGAAGACTTCCTGTGATTCTTTAAGAGACTGAGTTTTGGACTCAGTTTGATTGGTTGAGACCATGATATGTACCTAGGAACAACGTATCTGTCAAAACAGGAGCAGAGGAACAAATAGCGGTTAAGGAGACTGAGGCGCAAAATTTGTGATGTGCTCATCTGACAAAATAAAACATGACCAAAAACCCCAAAACAAAATATCTCACTGCAAAACACAACTGGCTCCCCCAACACTTCCTCAAAAAGAGGGGTATGTCAGCAAAGCACAGAAACCACTTCATATGATCTAGTATAATGATTGGGATGACAACTGCAAAACAGTTAATTATTACCGTTTTTACCATAATAACACCAATAACACTGGGGAAGGATTTTTAGCTGTATTTTATTGGGATAATGGAATGAATGGAAAGTCATGTTTTTTATTTTGAATACCACACTAGAAACAGCGTGAAAAGGGCAGAAGACGAGAAAAAAAATCATAGTTGGAAGGAAAGCAGTAGCTTGTGTGGAAGTTAATGAGGCTGAAGAATAGGCAAAACTATTGGACAAAAGAAGGAGCTTACTGAAGAGGAAGTGTTCATATTCACAGGATTTCCCCCAGAATGACTTGGTGCCAAAGAGCCAGGAAGCAGGACAGGGACAGAAATTGGTGCTCAGTGAGGATGAGACAAATGGAAGGATGGAGAAAGTGAGGAACAAGTGATTTCTTGTTTCATTTCTGTTGTGCTATTCTGACCTGAGCTTTTTCTGTGGCCTAAGATGAGATGCTTAACCTCTGTATGTTCACACACATATAAAGCAGGCATAAAAAAACCTGTAAGTTTTTGTAATAGTTAACTAAGTAATCTTTGTATAATTCTTCAGATCCTCACATGAGCTGGATTTTTGCTACCTTTATTCTTTGAGTGGTTTTCTACAGTGGGGATAGTTCTGCTTCTATCTGTTTAAATATTGTTAGCAACATGCTCTCTAATGTAAACGGGGTTATCAGGACCTGTATATACATAATGGAAACAGTATATAAACTGGTAATAATATTTCAGATCATGACACAAAGCCTTAAATTAGCCCAAAAAATACCTTTTTTCCATGTAGTAGGACACAATTTATAGTGTACTTTTATGATTAAAGCCTTGTGTTATCTTGAAAGAAAATATTAGCTCATTAAACATTTGTGATTGTAAGATTTGAGTGGTTCAGGCTTAAGTACTTTTTACATTAAAATCTCTATGCATTTCACAAATTATGGTTCTGCAATATCATTTAAGTTCAGACAAATCCGGGGGTAAGATGAGAAGTCAGGCAGTTTCTAAGAAACCACAAATAAGAAGAGGTAGAAGTCTTCTGTTATATGAAGGAGGCTCCATTGCTGTCTTATAAGAATACGAACAGAAAATTATTAGGAAGGTGATTTTAGACCAGTATCTTCTGTATAATGACAGCTAGATCTTAATGATTAGGGAAATAAAAGCACATGAGCGCCCAGAAATATTTTTCATTAGCCATGGCCTCCTTGCTTCCTAAACTTGGCAGCATAGTTGTGTCAGTGTGTTTGTGATACTGACACATTAGGACAATTAAGTTTAAACTTTAATAATCACAAAGGCAATGGTAGTAGTAAAAGTATTTAATAATTTCAAAAAGATTGCCCACATATATGAAATATGAGCTTTTACTGTTTGATACATAGAAATAGACATCTCAATTTATCAACTTTTTCCTTAAAAATATTAAATTATCATCCATATAAGAAGAGTACCTTTAAATGAGGCAAATTGTGGAAAAATAGCATTTTTAAAATGTGAGATGAATGCATTTAGTTTGTGTTATTTCTTTTTTCCATTGCAGTCTTTGTCATAAGAATGGTTTCATGTTGTACCGTTTCCTGCGCTCCTTACAACCTTTGTCACATGAATAAGATATCAGAACACTAATGACTTATATACAGTATTCTGTGTCTGCTGATACTATATTGTACTACTGTGACCTTTGCAATATTAGGTATTCTGATTGGCTGTCCATTTCACCTCTTCCCCACAAGTTAATAAGGCTGTAAAAAGGAGAGAACTTGAAATGGCCAGCCAGTCAAATTACAGAATATTGAAAAGGTCAGAGCAGTACAGCACACAGAAAAAAAATTACGGAATATATGAGGCATTAAAATTCTTGTGACAATGATTATAACAAGAATGGAAAAGGATACCCATTTATGTTATTTCAATCTAGCGAACCCCATAGGATGACAGACCCAGGACAGCAGTAATTTACGCAACACTGACCCACAGCTGCTTTAATCACCTATTTACAGGGGTACTCAGGGGTACTCAGTAGCAGGAATGCATATCTGCTTGGGAGCCCCCCTCAAAGTGGCCACCCAAAACCACAGTGAACCTTCAACCACAAATACTCACCAGGTAGAATGCTGTGTGAATCTTAGCAGTTTTAAGCAATAATTTTGAATGGCATATGTATCTGTGTATCTTTTTAAGCTAAACATGTTTTATTTTGTAACTTAGTTTCAAGTATGCATAGTTTTTAAACAAGTACATAGATATTTGACGTAATTTGTTTAGCCATAATTTCTTCATTTAGGTAATTTTCTCCTGAAAAATTGAGATACTTTAATCTGTTATAAACTAGGAATAAACTGAAAACCACACAGCTTTTTCTTAAATACCAGGCTTAGCCAAAGAAGTCCCTCAGAAATACTGGGGGGAATACAGAGGGCCTTATGAGCAGGAAGGCAATGCAAAAATATGGAAAGATTAAAGAGCATGGAGAAGATTTTCATATCTGCAAAGGGTTTGGTATTTTTTGAGAGCTTATAGGAGATGGTGGCTCTAAACCGCCTTCCACCTGAATTCATCCTTTGGTAAGGGTGTTTGTGTGTTTAAATGTTGAAGGACATGGTGAGTCAGTTGTAGGAAATTGTTTTCTGCTTCCTTAGTTAGGTTATTCATGTTAGCTATGTCTTGAGGGAATCTTGCTTGTTGGAATGCTAGTGCCTGTTCATGGCAGGAGTGAGTTACAAGGCAGAAATGTGCGGGAATGAAGGTATTCTCTTAGAAGCCACTTTTCTGAAGCAAAACAATGTTTCTTAGGACTTTACCAGTGTCTGAGGCAGCTGCTGTTTAGGTCTGTGGCAGACTTGCTGGTAGGCTGCAGCAGGACCTGTGAGCAGAATCGAGAGAAAAATACACATGAGAAATGGAAAAAGAGAGGTGTCATCCACTTATACTCACAAATAGGGCCCACACTGAAGCAGTCTAGGCAGGAATGGCACAGAGCGATATGACAGGGTTATCGCTGTATCACTTTCTGTCAGGCTGAACCTATGTGTCTGCATTTTCCAGCCCACTGAAAGCAAAGTTTAAGCAGTGAGAAGTGGCAAAGATGCATATTGCAAGTCATCCCCAACAAGACTTGCATTTTAAAAATGTTCTTCTAATATTTTACTTGCCAGTAGCAGAAAGTTGCTTGGCTGGCAGCCGGAATTAAACACTTTTTGTCTGTGCAAATTTCAGGTTAGGAAACTTGCAAGTGCTCCTCGCTTTTTATTAGAAGCAATGAAAAATTTTGAACTGCTGTGTTGTCTAACTCATTGTAAATTTGCAAGTTCATTTTTGAGCTGAATAAAATGGTTATGTAATTACATACTTCTCCTAATTATTGAGTAATTATATACTTCTTATAATTGCCGAGTAATCACTCTGCTATAACTAGAATTTAATGTTACAACTAATTGTATAATTACTGTATATTAATGTTGTTATCCAGGCAACTTGGAATAGAGTGTTATCCTTTTCATTCCTTTTCCTGAATTACTTGAAACCGTGTTTTTAAAAATATAGTAGAGTTAGTCGTTGGAAGAAAGATTAATAGTAGAATAAAAACAACAGCAGAGGAAGTGCGTGCTTTCATTCTGGGCTCAAGTGGATAAGAACAAAAATATTTACATGTTCAAAATGTACTGTAGATAGAAAAACTTGAATTTTCTCACTGTTTGGTCACATAAATTGCTCTTAGGGAGCCTACTTTTATTACTGAGGTTTGAATTTATCCTATGTGCCTTGATCTGTCAACACTGGATTTTTGTTTTCCTACACGTTATAGCTTAAATATTTGAAAAATGCATCTTTTATTCACAGCCAGCTGAGTCCTTATGTATTTCACATCACTAGGACCTTAAGAATGTATATGTCAGTTGGCCATTTCTAATGGCTTTATTATTTTTTGTAAAGAAAGAGGTGCATATGACAGTCTTGTGTTGTTGAGTGGGCATTGCAAATATTAAGTCACAGAGTGCCTGTTGGTGCACAAAACCCCCTGAGATAGATAATAGCAGAAATGTCCTTTGTTGGATTGTAACTACTCCCAAATCATACACAAAGACAGTTTCACAAAGATGCGGAAGGAGGGTTTGATATAGAATTTAAGAGCTGAGATCAAGTAATACAGATGTATTTTTCTAGTGGTGTCTTAGTAATCTGGGTACATGGAAGTCGTCTCAGACAAAAGAACTTGCTTCTGCAGAATTGTTTGTACGTGGAATGTGTAAAACGTGGTTGTTCTTCTTGCCTGATAAGAATTTTGTCTCCACTGCTCTTTATAAAATGGGGATCTCTCAAATTAAAATTCAGTGGAATCCAAAAGAAATACAGCAGGTTTCACAAAACTATTCTACATTCAAACTACTGTAGTCTGTTTGGGCGGTCTGGTGCTATGGCATGGTGTAATCCAGGTAGATTTGGAGCAATGAGGCCCTAGATTACAAAATTTACAAAAAGAGTTTCATAAAACTCTCCCCCTCCCCAAAAGGAAGTTTGATGTGTTACCAGCAAGGTAATTGAAAACACCCTTTGTGTAGTTCTGTGAATAACAAAATAATGGAATGGCTTGGATTTGTACTATAAATAAAGCACAGATTGTTTACAGGAATCCCAAAATTAGAGGAAAGTCCAGGTCATTCATTCACAGTAAAATGTAATGTGGGCGTGACTGAAATGGGCATATGCATGTTAGTGCATGGCATAGAAATATGGAATATTTGAAAAACTGTTTCAGGCTTAATAACATTTCAACTTTAACAGTTCATTTGAAACTTGCATAAAAATGAGTAAACTCAATGAATATCACTTAAAAATTAATTAAAAGAGAGTTTCTAGGATTTTTTAAATTGTTGTTTAGATGTTGTAGAGGACTCGGATGTGAATATTCAATCTTCTGCCTGTGACAATGACTTAATTAATTTTAGATATTTTTAAGAGTTATATTTTGTTTAATCTCATTCTCATACCTGTGGTCTCAGATCTATGTGATTTTGCTGTTGTTTGTAATGCAGAATTTCCATTGACATCATTGTGAGAGTGCTCCATGGAATCAAGGAGAGTAGTAACAATATTAATCATTTATATAGCACTTTATATATTCAAAATATTGGATAATCTTTAAATGAGTTTAGCTTTCTTTTCAGGGGTGTCAGTGAAATCTTCACTGAGTTAAAAAAAAAAGTTGTTACTAGACACATTTTTTATTTTCCAGTCTTAACAGGTATTTTGGAAAGATTTATTTTGTTATTTTTATAGGGTAGAATATTGTCTTATCTTAAGTTTGAGATCTTAAAAGGGTTGTAAGGAAATGTAAGTTGCTGTGGTGTCCTCCGATCCTCTGATGATTTCAACTGATAGAGCGAATAATTGTGTTATTGTTGTATTATCTTTGAGAAGACTACAGGCCATGCTGGAAAACATGTGTTTCTTACTGCATATGACTCATTCTTGTGTATGCAATGGAGTTAGCTTGTAAGCTCCTAAGGTAAGTGTTTTTCTAGTGAATTCAAGAAGTTTCACCCTTTTTTTCATAGACATAAAAATTAACATTAATGTTTTGAATTTGCAGTTCTACAAGTACCACAAACTGTTAGCAAAAAGAGCAGAAAGTTGTGAATAACACCTTTTCTTCCAAATAGCCCGGTTTTTGGTGTTATTGATATCGATGGCAGCTTTTCATTTGAGTAGAAATAAGACTCGGTTCACAAAGACAGCAAATTGTAGCAGATGCAAGTTCTAACATTTGTTCTTCTCCCCCTCCCTCCTTTTTTCATAACAGCTAATGCTAATTATACTACTGTAAATGGTACTCGGATGTTATGCAGCAGCAACGAATCCAATGTATGGGTACTCATTAAAGGACTGATTCCATTTTCTAACTACACAATACAAGTGAATGCTTCCAACAGTCAGGGCAGCTTGATAAGTGATGCTATAACTATAGTCATGCCTCCAGGAGGTAAGTATGAAAAAGTGCTTTTTCTCTGCATGTAACAATTACACAAATACCGTGTTGAACAAAATGTTATTTATTATTGTAACTGAGGACTGGAAGTTCAGAAGAATGCGTTTGCATTAGTAGTTCTTACTAACAAAATTGTTCTTTTCAGCTTCTAATTTGTCACATTGCTCAATTTAAGAACTAGAGAATGAAAACAGGTAGTTGTGTAGATAACATATTATGTAGGTGAGAAGTGCATTATATACTTCATTTTTTTTTTCTGTATATGGTGTTGCTGCTTTCTATTGTGGACAACTAATCTAATCTAAGAATATAGAGAGATTTACCTGCATGTTGTAATCTGTTTTAGAATAAAAAGTTAAGTGCTGACAAAGAGCACTTACTGGATAGACTTAAGATAATTTGTTTACTAATAGTAATATAAACCATTGGTAATATATTGAGCCAGTATCCACAAACTGGTATACCTGTAAGAAAGTCAATCACCATGTGCTGGTTTACAGTGAATAAGGCTCTTAAAAAATTGAAAGAAGAGAATTGAGCAAATACTCCCTAAACACTGTGCATGTTTGAGTGTTGTTTGTTTGTTTTAAATGAAAGTTTAAATTTCCACCAAATATATATGTGTTCCTTTTACATTCTCTTTTCATGGACATCCTAGTGAATTAGCTTTTGTCAACTAAATGACAGTGTAAACAATTAATTTAAGGCAATTTTGAATTCTAAAGTGAAAGCCCAACAGAACTTGATGTTGAGATGTGTAGGTATAGCTGATGAGCAGAAATAGTGAAGACTGACACACCTATCCTTTGACAGTAAAAAAACCAAACCAAACCAAAAAACCCCTACCAACCAACCAACCAACCAAACAAACAAAAAAACCCCCAACCAATAAACACAAACAAAAATCCAAACCAAAGCAAAATCCCATAAAACCTCTAGCTCAAAAATACAATTACAGTTGGAACGGTTTACTTGTAAACAGATGGAACTGGTTTGGGGGCCAAACCAACAGAAGAACTTCTGAAAAGTGAATAAATAAACTGCAGAATTTGTATGACATTACTGAGCAAGAAGGAAAACTTAAATTCCCAGCACATTTTATACTTTTCTAACCTGATTGTGAAATTATACATAATATTTACAAATATACATTTTCCTATAATAATAACCTGGCATCTTGGTTTTACTGCTCACTGAAGACTGAGGAATAAGACACTGTCATTTCTAATCCCAGTGTCACACTTCAATTTTGCACGTAAAAATAGCAAAATTTGGTAGCGAAAATTTTACCAAAGAAGAAGGTACAGGATCTCTAAAGATAGGCAAGGATGTGCATAAGTTTATGACAGCCATTAAGATACACTTTCTTTCATCATTAGATTGTTGTTGATTACAATTAGAAAACTTATAGCTTTGAAATTATCTTTTTTATGACCTTGTGGTAGTTTAAAAGCAATACCTCATTGATTAAATAGGTTTTAGTTCATGCTTCCTTTTAGTTAATGATCTGAAAACATATTACCCTGATTTACACATAAAATCATGCTGAAAAGCATGTGGCGTTCACTAGGATATGTGTGTTTAAGTAGAATTAAATTAGCAGTGAGAGTTATTAAAGATATCTCCAGTACTATTGTCCAGTGGACTGTGATCTGTAGTGAAATGAATAATAAATGAAGCAGTGCATATGAGAGAAATACTCTCACTCACACTATATTCTCACTATTCTTACATACAGACACATATGTATGTATATCTAGGACAGTCTATGTTTACTATGATGTTTATTATAATGGCTCTTTAAATGCCATACAATTCTCTGTATTGAGTATAATGGTAATTTTACAGTGGGGTGTATTCAGTTTCTTCACTTACAAACACTTTCTAGATCCTACTAAATTCAGAAGGAATTTTAGTTTTTATTTCAGTGGCCAAGATTTCCCTTTGGCAGAAGTTTTGTATGATCAAAGAGCGAAAGAGTTTTCATTATATACAAAATCACAACCTTTAAATAAGTGTTAAAATGTAGCATTCTCTTTTCAAGGAAAACAAAACAAGCTGTTTCAAAAATTTGCATTTTGGGGAGCTTGATGGAAGACTGTGTAAGAGGGAGAGTGATAGAGGACAAAGGAGAACTTGGTTTTGAAGTTACTGCAGAAAGCTGTTTTTCAATTATGATACAAATATTTTTCCAACATGCATTCCTTTTGTTTCCTTTTTTATTTAAAATGTCTTGCGCATAATATAAAGCACACCAAGGCTTTAGCGTTACCTGACTGAATATATCCTAATTTCTCATCAAGCTGATTTGCCATGCTTAAAGTCAATGTTTAAATACCTATCTTAGAAATAAGGAATATATTTTATCTAAGCTCTTGACTAAAATTGCGGTGCAGGTTCAAGAGTTCTTGGAAAGATGAAAAAAATAAAAACTGAATCCAAATGTTAATCCATAAATATGAAACTTTCTTTTGACCCTTACCCTGTAGTGGTCTGGAGTTACTAATGGGGTTAGGATTTCAACTCTTAATGGGACTTGGTGCATTAGTGTTTTGTATGCATGGAATTCAGCATTCGGTTTAATAAGTGGTTGACATTGGTGATGTCCCTTAATTTGCTTAAATCTAATTGGCTCTTTTATCAGTCAAACCTGTATGGATTGGCAATTGATCAGAAAGGGTCAGCCATGACTGTGCATGTACTTAAATGCTGGAACCACCAGTTAAAGTCACTGTTGCATAATAAGAAGCTGAAACCATGAGAACAAATTATCTTCAGTTGGAAAGCAAAAGAAAGCGGAGAAGTTTTTCAGGGTGTTCAAGTTCAGAACAAAGGCATTATGGAGTATATAAATTTTAAATACACTGCTTTTTGCCTCAAGACTTAAAGCTTTTTTTTTTTCCAGATGAACTGAAATCTTGTCTGAAACTGTCTTTGTTACATCAAAGAACTGCATAGAAAGCTAAAAGAGATGGCAGAAGCATAAAAGGGCATAGTTTAAAATGATTAGTGACAAATTTCATACCGCAGAGGTAGAAGTAAATTTTTTTGAGTTTTATATTTTTTTCCAAAAAGAATGAATTTGTTCTATTTATCTTGTCCTAAACTACTTTGGGAGAAGTTGTAAAAAATAATACACTAGTCAGTGGTTCACATTAATTTGAGGATGCCAGCTAGTAAAAGATCTGTAGAACAAAATGGTTTAGAATTAATTTAATTACATAAATAAATTGAAATGATACAGTGGATGTAAAACTGCAAAAATCTGGGAGAAAATCTTCTGTACGGAGTCCTTGGTTATATATTTTTCTTCTTAATGAGTGCTATTTCTTATGTACTGGCACATAGAAGACCCCATTAATTTAGGACTTCTTTGTAATAACTGATGGTAAGCTAACAAAAAAGAGAGTTGCAGTCACCGCTGGTAATAGCTTATACTCTAGTTAAATCTGTTTGTTCCCTGCCTTTGACCACAAAAGCCCCAGTATGGAAGGAAATGTGAAGTCCTGTATGCAGAAAAGAACAAGATAAACTATGCTGGGAAAATAGGTGGGAAGAGAAATAACAGAGAGAGATAGGCTGATGACCAGATTGGAAGGAGGTAGTGGGGGAGGGGGCTCAATCATCACCTCCAAAGCACAGAAAAGGACTATGTTCCCAAGGAATGACAAGAGGTAGAAAACTTGCTGTGGATGGTAATTCTGTATCACATTGCAGGTTTGTCTCTGTGTAGTTACTTGTGTTGGAGATTACAAACCATTAACTTGATACTGATTTATCTATAGAGAAGGGCCTCAAAGAATTCATGTCTATTCCCTATGTAATACATAAAACGGAAGATAATCTGAAAAAGAACTATTTGCCTAAGCAGTGAAGTGTCTCTTTAATCTCTGCCATAATTTATGGACTATGTTGATCATTTATATGCTCTGATTTGCACAACATAGGAATGTCTAGCTGTGAAAGATGTCAGATATTGTCTTAGTTTCTTAATCACCTGCTATTTGCTGGTCCTTTGTTATATTTGGGATAGTTCGGGAGCAAAATATGAGCCCATGTATTTGTAGCTGTTGACGTTTGTTCGTCATCTACAGGGGATAGTAACCTACAGCCAGAGGATTTCAGCCATTGTTAGTTTAGGTAGCAACACTTCTGAAGACTGGATGCTAAACTGCATCATAGGATCATTTGTCTAATTATGCCAACAAATAAGAACCACATCATACAATTTATATTCCCATCTGAAAGCATTTGCTCATGAAAGTTGATCATGGAAGCCAACAGGTCTCCTTAGATAAATGAATATTCAGTAAGCAAAGCTAACAGATGCTGTTAGGCCAGAATTATTTAGGAAGAAAAATCAAATCTGAATATATGGTAGCATTTTCCCTGTGAGACAGGTTTGATTTTCCATAATGCTTAGTATCACATTGAGTCACACCATAAAAATTGTTTTAAGATAATTTCCTTCACTTTCAGGTATTTATGCAACATTAGTTGTTTTTCTCACGTCTCTATTTTTTTCTGTTCTTTCTGTTCCTTTTTTCTGTTTTTCTTTTCTGTAGACTAAAACTAAAAATGAACAGGATTCTTTTTGTTATACATCTTCTGATTCTTTTTCAATTTTCTTCACTTATATTGTCTTATGTCACTTCTTGTAAAGGTAAAGTAGTAAAAATGGAATTTGAAAGTGGAAAAAAAAGAAAGGTGGTTTAGAAAAAGGAAAAGCTTCTGGAATCATTCTATTTTATTCATCGTAAAAAAGTAATATTTAAAAAAATCCCAGTTTCTCAGACATTTGCAATATATCCCTATAACTTCAAAATAATTTAGTCTCCAACTTTGAGGAAGAAGGGAAATCTCTAAAACAAAATTATTGCAAATAAGTCGACAGGGGTAATGAAGTTTAAGGAGAAAGCAGGATAAAGTAGGTAGGGGGAAAGAGGTTTCCTATATCTCTCATCAATGACCTAGATAATTAAAGACTGTCAGTGGCAAACTGTGTAAATTGTTTGTTCCAGTTCCTTTAGTCCAGAAAGATAATTTCATAGCGACATAAGAGTAGGATTACAAAAGGGCTTGTGTGGAAAACTGGGAGTTGTTCTAATGAAACAACAATTCTTCTCTAACCTGTGCAGTATTGAACTGATTGTCATTTTCATTAGTTCTACTTTCTTCTTTGATTCCCCTTTCCCAGTCTGTTCATCACATCTTTCAGTGAACTCATATTGCATCTATTCTTGGGTTTGTGTGGCTGTTTTGGATGCCAAGAGAAGAGAGAAGTCTTGTCCCTGAAAGATTGTGTCTTCAGACTCTGGAAGGCACAGAGGTGCCCACTTTACTGCTCATTTTCCTAAATTGCAGCCAGCTGGGGCTCAGCCTCACTCCACACATCATAAAGGGCTGCATCAAGGTTGCTTAGTGTAAGTCCCTACTCATAAAACTGGAGAGTGTCAGAAGACAATGACACTCCACCACCATCTTTTTTCTTCTGATTGCCTCCTTCCTTTTCAACTGCATTCTCTCCTTTTGGGGCTAGGCAGATATCCATATTTACAGCTATGCTGTTTCCATGCTCCAGATGTAGGAACACCTCTGTTTGCCAGCTCTGTCTTCTGGAGCTGCATGAAGCAGTGAAGGCAACAAGATCAAAAGTGCAATTTTAGTTGCCTGGAAAAACATGGATGTTTTTGCTTGCTTGGGCAGTGCCAGATGAGAAAGGAGAACTGTGCAATAGCTTGAAATAGCCAATTGGTCATGAATAAGCAGGCAGTTCACCTCATTGCGGAGGTCTCACTCCAGGTTTTTCCAAAACCTTAGCCTTAGCATAAGGTCCAGGCAGTACTTAAGATCTCTTGGAAGAAACCCGTGATAGAGAAGATTGCATGCTGGAAATCTACAGCCTGATTGTACTTTTGAAAACCAGATGAATATGTAAAAATGGGGAAAATTTGCTCTTGTGGAATTTTGCAAAAATCATTATTTAAAACTACTACCTACCATCATATAAACATATTTCAGATAAATTTCAATTGTACATTAAAAGTATGCAATTTTTATAAAATTTTAAGCCTATACATGATTAGGTTTGGGGTTTTTTTGTCATTTTGTGTAAATCTAAACTAGACTGTTTAGTACTCTAATTAAAGTCAACATTCTTTATATGATAAATTAGTTTTTTTTGTTGAAGGAGTTCTACAATAAAACAACATTGAAATTCCTAGTGAAAACATACAGAAGACATTTGAAAAGTCACACTATGAATTTTATCTTTTGAGCAATTTTCCAGATATATACAAGTACCAGGAATTAGATCAATTTTTATGTTACTTTGCTACTATGATTTGCACCACTTTTCTAAAAAGCTCACTTTATTATATTTATTTTTTACAACTCCTGCACCTCTAGGTTCTAGAATAAAATGACATTTTCATTAACTGTCAACAAATGCAGCAAATACTAAAGTCTGTGGGTTGGTTTTGGTGATGGATTTTTTGTTTGGTTTGTTTTTGTCATTTCATTCTGCATTATCTGCAACCGAAGCATCTCAATTATGGCAGTTAGCATGCTGACTGTAAGCACTTGAGTAAAATGTCAAGGATTTTTTTCAGTTACTTTGCACAGTTGAGGAAACTGAAGTTCCTCTGTTTGCAATGTAAGCAACAAAGTTCTGTCACCCTGTTACATATTCGTCATGTTTCTGTATTTTATTAAAAAGAAAAAAAAGCAACAAAACTTAAGGATCTCGTAAGGTCTTGCTGAGGGTGAAACATAGAGGGAATGAGACCACTGTACCTTCCCTCTCGTTAGCTGCAGACAAAATCAAATGTGATCTTTCTTAAACATCATAGTCATAAAAGTGATTTGGGGGGATATTTTTTGCTGGTTAAAAATAACTCCCATTTGGGGGTTTTGTGTGTCATTTGGAAGTTGACCTGAGATGGAATTTAAATTTTCTTAAACTTTGTGCCTGAATTCTTAAAACACTTTGTAGAACTAAAATAGTTTTCCTCCGTGTAGTTAAATACAGGTTTTCTGGAGGTGTTTTAATTTTGCCTTTGCCCTACTTTTTCCTAGTATAGTGCTCCTCATTATGTAACATCTATACTGTTATCTTTGAGCTAGTTGACTGAGTACCTAAGGAGAAATAAACCCCTCCATAAAGACAGAAAGGGAGAGAAAACAAAAACTGAATAGGAATCCATCATTAGAATCACCGTTTTTCCTCTGGTGTCCCTATAATGCACTGTTGTTGTTCTATGCTACCCTCTTCCTTACAACAAGGGCAAATATAAGATTCTATAGTCCAGTGATTCCTGGTATTTGATGGTTTTTCCTCATTGTGCTTTTCTTTCTGAACGTTTATTTTTGTGTCTGCAGGCAAATGTGTGCACACAAATATGAATATATGATATATTAATATATGCATGTTCATGCATACATGCTGGATTTGTCTTTTTACTTTGGATTTGTATGCAGGTCTTATTTATTCTTCTGAAAGATATAATATGTTCTTATAGTGATTCCAGGTAAGAAAGGGAATTTGCGTATTTCATGTGACAGTGGGATATGTTTAGCATTGAATTATATTATATTATACTTGTATACTGACATATTTAATTTTATGATTTTTACAAATATTTACTAATTCAGCTTACCAGTAGGCTTCTGAAGTGACAGAGGATTGTTATTCCCATTTTACAGATAGGCAGAAAGACAGGCATTTGTTAGCAAGGGAAAGTAAAAGAGATTTTGATATTTGTCTTCATGCTGAAAAGTATAAGATACGTGTCTGAAAGTTCTTTAGCCTCTCTTTTTGTCCCTCAACTTAAACTAGGGGAGTGTCTCTCCATGTAAGGTATCACCATACTTGAACACAGCCATTGTGTATGTAGAAAATACCTGAATTCAGGTTGACTGATTTTACACAGAGAAAGAAAAGAAGTTGGATGAATGAAGAGATGGCATTATGTAATTCTCTTTCCTCTATTTTTCCTTCCACTGAAGTTGTTGGTGCTCTTACATACTAAAATGCCTATTTGAGAAGGTTTTTCATAAGAAATTGATAGTGCTGTCCAAAAAATTCAACAGATGCTCCTGATGGTTGTAATCTGAATTAAGCAGCTGTAAATTTTCTGTGATGAATATTTAGCCTTTTCAGTCTATGTTTTTATAAGGAACAAAGGAGAGTAAGTTTTTCCTGCCTCTACTTTGTCAAATGTTGAAGAAAATCTGTATTGTATATAGTAAGTATTGTTAAGGTGTTTCCTTTTCCTTAACATATGATGAATTGTATGTGCAGACTGGAGTAAATGCTGTGACATGTCTTGTGATATGTAAGGCAAAATGCATGGCGTGGCTTTTAATAAAACGTGATGGTGTTACTAAGACTTTTAATCAATTAGGCTACCCAATTTTTAACAAGCAGACAGTAGCCAAGGTCTTTTGAGTAAAAATACTTGGGAACAGATCATTCATTGCTGTATATTGACACACTTCCACTGGTTTCAGTAGATTTATGTGTTCTTCAGCATTATGTGAGGAAATGAAGCCAAGAGTTAATTTGTATAAATGGTTTATTTGTTAAAAGTATCTAGAACAGGGCATTAACTGATGAGTAGCTACTTAATAATGTTGTATGAACATTTTTATGTGGATGGGTCAGGTATAAAAGGTTCTAATCCTTTTACCCTATTCATCAGATAAGTCAACTATATATTTTGCATGGGTTATTTCAATGTTTGAATAGGCTTGTCTGAATAGCTTTTTACTCACCTTAAATATTAAATATTTTGCTTCAGTGGATAACACCTGGATCATATTTCTGTCAATTGAAATGCTATTTTTAGGAGGGGACCAGGCCATAAAACCAGAATTTTTTGCTACAGTTAGGTGGAACAGAGGTGTCACCTTTCATATTCTATCACAGCTTATCTCTGCTAGAGCACTGGCTGAAAAAAGGAGATGTGGATTATTCATCCTAAAGTGACTAACGTTCCCATCTCCCACTTGTCGAGCAGCGTACTAATCTCTGGCTTCATAAGCAAAGAATGCAGAATACTGCGCTGTTGAAACGCTACAACTGTGGGAGGAAAAATATAATTTGTATTTACTGGAGCAGAAGGTACTGTTTTAACCCAGGGCTGAAGACACTTCTTTGGTCAGGGTGAGGCATTGTACAGCAAAGGGGGCAAAAAGAGCAGGTACTGCATTCTGGACAAATGTTATTAATCAGTGCTGATACTCAGCATGAGCATCAGAATGTGATTCTATGGCTATTTTCTAATACAGCTTAATTTATTGATACTGCAGCTGTTGAAATAGACTGTAACATGAAGTGACAGCCATAGTGTTGCAGTGGGCAATTTTGAGAAATGATAAGAATTCTTGTTTACTCTGTAAATGTGATAGTTCAGATTAGTCGGCCTTGGCCTCATGTGTTACATAAGAGAATAATATACACCATTTTGTTGTTATTCTCCTAATTGTAATAGATTTATTTCCAGAACTAAATTTTTTATTCTGCTCTTTGCCATTGTGCAGATTACGCCCTGAGAGTTTTGCATGTTGATCAATGGCAGAATTTGGTTATATAGGAAAAAACACTCCATACTGTTAGTAATGACAGATACAATTAAATTAATTCTCTGCAGTCTCCTTTGATGTACACAGATTTTCCCCATTAATATTGATGGACTTTTGAGTCACAAGCACATGTTGGGAGAGGAGCAAGCCCCTGAATGTTGTATTTTGCTCTTTGTGGAGCTGACTATATCACTTTATGTCTAAACGCAAGGAAAGCTGCTGACAGTTTTGATATATTAAATTATAACTGAGAACTAATTCAAGGATCAAAGATGCTCTTTGGGAGAGATCACTTTACTGGTAGGAAAAATCATTACCTTTTTTCCCAGACTCATATATTTGTACTGTGTGTCTTGGAAATATCATTCCCTACAGTTTCTGAATCTTGATGTTTAATTTAACACAAAGGTCTTTGAGCAGCACAATGGGAGGGGGGCTTCTGCGAGAAAAACCTCGTAGAAGGAAATTGAAATGTACATGTTTTTTCTCATTTATCAAAGAAGTGCAAAAATCTAAACTGACATTTTATATCAAATGAATTATGAACTGTGTACTTTGTACCTAAGGGAACAACAACTAAATTAGACTTTTGTTAAAAAGAGAGAGAGGAAAAAATAGCCTTTTAATAAAATATACAGTCATTTTTGGTATTTTGTCTGAACCTGACATATGTTGTACTTTGCAGAAGAAAACTAGAGAGTATAGGCAGGCTACTTCAAAGGCTGTATGCTTTGGATGTTTTAGAGTGAATTGAGAAACAGGTTAAGATAACATACAAACCAGAGTTTCTACTTAATAACTGTTGTTGCTTTGATACTTTTGTTTTCAGCCTTGTCCAACTCGGGTGAACAAGAAAAGATAATATGCTTTTTAATAGCTTGAAGATTGGAGCAAAGTAGTAAATTATTATTTTATTTTTTAAAAAGAAACTTTAATTTTTGAGAGCATGGTTGCTACTGAAAAAGGGAGCAAATTTAGAAGACACTATAAGAGGTAAATTTTCAAAGAATTAATATCCTCAGTATTTTAAGGACATGACTTCCACGGCCTCTAGGTGAATAACAGTTTTTGCAAGCAAAGAGGAGACTCCCAGTCTATAAAGTTAGAGTTTGTAACATTTATGAGGTTTTGTAGATTCTGAATTTCCTCCACCACTTTCAGTGGGAATATATTTATTTTGGTGCATCGATATAGAAGAAACTTTGATATTATTGTTATATGCACATTCACCTTAGAGAAAATGGGAAATGAGAAGGTAAATTCCATGGTTTCTTTGACAACACATTCTCTAGCGCATTTCTGTAGCGCTCTTTCATATAGGAACAAAATATCCAAGAACTAGCTGCTGCTTTTCTTGTATGACATATACTTATATTTCATAAAGATATACTTCAGAAGATTAGGTAATTTAGAATATACAAAAGATTTTGGAAACTCCGCAAGCTCCATGCAGAAAACAATGGTTTTCTGTATTAAAATTGATTGTGGGAATATCCTACCAGAACACATCACAAAATCTTGAAACACAGCTATGGCTGTAGCTTTAGTATTATTTTATATCAATACCATCAGGAGACTAGAACCAAAACCAAAGCTGTAAGGAGTTGTATTAATGGTGGCACATCCTCAGCTGAGATAACCAAATGTCTCACACCCAAGAAGGCAAGGCCTTGCCTTGGTCTTTGAATCCTTGCAATTTCCAGTAACAGTAAAGACATTTGATCCTATAATATGCGAGTATGCTGTGGAGAATGGTTTATTTATTGGTATAAACAATGGGTATTATTAGTTAGAAGTAAGGCATTTGGGTTTCCTTCTAAGGAAAGCTTAGATTTTAGCTAAGATTTTACTTCTGTTTTTCAACAATGCTGATTTTCTTTTTCTAAATATTCTCTCTATTTATAAATCATAGTACTGTATAGTATTAATTTCAAAACAAGATGTAAATGCCATTGGAAATATGGCAGTGTAAATGCACATTTCTCTGTTACAGAAAAGAAAGGAGAAGAATTGGAAGCTTGAAGGGATGCAGTGGTATGGCAGAGCTATGACAGAGACCTTGTCCCTTCCAGGCACGCTGGAGAGTCAGACTTTCTGCTTGTGCTGTCTGGGAGGAGATGGGAAGGAAAGGGAGTACTGTAGGTGGGAAGAATCACTTTCTTCTTCCTCTACACCTGCCTCCTGTTTTCCCTATAAAAAGACAGTGACAATGTGACAAGGCTTTTTTGACTACCACACATGGCATAAAGAAGTTAATTTGCAGCTGCAAAGCAGCTCCAGGTTGACTGGATTACTATGAGAAGAAACTTTGAGGGAATGTCTGTTGTGGCTTCAGTTGTTCCATGGCCAAAAGGTATTCCAGTGACCTGGATCTCACAGATACCTCTAGGATATTCAAGGTATATTAAGACTGCACCACCCACTGTTTGTAATGACTCCCTAACATCAGGTGATCTGTCATTTTTTCAGATCTGTTTTCTATTTTTATTTCTATTTGTGGACAATCCCAAGCTTGGATTCCATCAAAAGTTGTAGTATTTCACACCATCTGCAATGTACTCCAGAGAAATTTATGGATAAAAAAATCCATAGGTAATCTTATTGCAGGTCTAATTTATTTGCAAACTTGCATTTGTTCTCCAGTCTGCACATTTAGGCATATATAAACTGATGTGTCTGTCAAAATACACGTCAGCTGGGAACAGCAGAGTCAGTGGGTTGGGCTGCTCTGTGAGTAACAGTCCACTGGCGCATTCATGCTGCAGGAGTGCACATAATGCTAGCATTTGAACCAGGAGACTTCTTACTTAACAAGATCATTCACACCTTTTCTAGTATCTCACTTTCTTTAGTATTCAGTTAGGCTGCTATATTTTTGTAGTTTCTTTTGCCACATTGAGTGGAGATATAGCAACAATCACTTGCAGAAACCATCTCTATGTGTTCAAGTAAAATGCTGCTTTTGGGTTTCAAATATCCTATGTTAGTCTTTTGCTTTCAATCATAGAATAAAGCAATACTAAAAATTAATTTTCAACAATTTATTCTTCAGACTGAGGCACATGCTTCTTGTAACATCAACTCCTTTATGCCTTTTCCTTTTTCTTTGTTCCTTTTTCATCTTCTATGATGTTAGGGTCCCCTTCACTGAATTATTTTGGCTGAAAAAGAGTTTACTAAGAAATCACCTTGTGCATTTTCTTTCCTCAAAGCCATAAGTTGTCTCATTTCTGACAAAACATTTAGTCTGATGGCAATCTGAAATCTTTCTTGCAGCAGTTTAATCCCATTATTGTATGTCCTGTTTTCCAGGACATGGAGATTGTATTTGCAAAACTTCTGTGTAGTCAAAGATTCCTATATGTCTTGCCCTTTGCTTTTCTATTGTTCTTTAAGCCACATAGATTTAAACTTTCTTCCCTGGTCTTTTCCCAGCCATCAGTTTTTCTGTTGTTTTCTAAAATCCCCTATTTCCAGAGCTATCTAAGAATCACAGAATCATGGAATATCAGGGATTGGAAGGGACCTTGAAAGATCATCTAGTCCAATCCCAAACTCCTAATAACTGCTTACTTTGAAATATAAAGTAACAAGCTTAAAAGCTAGCCTGCAGTTCTTTGAAATTGTACCATCAACATTAAGAAAGGAACTTCAGTTTAGCCAAGTGTCTCCTTGCCATTAGTCTATGAGCCTCTCACCAGAGATGTAGAATGTGGAAGCTGGGATACTTGCCTCTGGTTATGGGCTCTCTGTCTGCGGTTATCAATTATAAGGGAAGCTGCAAATTCTGAAGATGATGTCAAATTCTTTCACCTTCTCCCTTTCCCAAAAAAAACCCAAACCAAACCAATCTCCTGAAATTCATCTCTAAAGCTGCTTCATGCAGGAAGCTGAACCCAATCTGTGAAGATAGACAGGATCTTGTTCCCTCTGTTCTTGCCATGTTTGTTCCCTTAAGTAAAAAGAGGCAGATCTGAGTTTCTCAAAGCTACTTCACAGAGAGATTTCATTTTCCAGTGAACAGAGTCACAATTAACACACAGGAGGTTTCACAGAATCACAGAATGTTTGTTTAATTGTGGTTTCTGTCTGATTTTTAAATACCAATCCTTATGTTTTTTCCTTGTAGTATTTTTTTAAAAAATTAATTTTGTGATATGACAGTTATTGGCTAGGTATCCTTTTAAACAGCCTGATGAATAATTAGTTTCACTGAGGAGTTATAAATTCCATCCAATGTCTTTATTACAGGTATTAAAATCATTAATCATTCAGCTAATTGCTTATTGGCATTCTTTTGTAGTTCTTGCTGAGTAACATAGATAAACTTCTATCTAGCATGAGGCAGGTTGCTTTTATATAAAGGTAAAGGTGAGAAATCTAGAAGACATTTTTATAGTGTTGACCTCAGTAAAATGTAACACTTAGGAAAAAGGTGTCTTCACTTGAGATCCGTATCTGAATTGCAGACGTTGACGTTGTACATGAAGAAAAGTTCATTAAAAGGAAGAGGAGGTTTGATTTTGTTTTTCACAAGAGCAGTATTAATGAGGAATAAGTAAGCCTGCTCTGAGATTTCAAAAGACAGTTGTCTTAAACTTCAGGTTTGTAGATCATAGAGTAAAGCCTGAGTTGATTTTCAGGCCCCTACTAAAATTGTGCTTTGCAGCTTGCAATACCAAATAATGCGAGTGGAGGAAAATTTGAAGTTAGAGCTTATGCGCTCAATTCAAATAAAGCTAAATTTTAGATTTTTCAAACTTCTTCTTTTCATTTTTCCAAGCAATATTGTGCCTTACAAGCACAAGGAACATCAAAGATTAATGCTAAAAGTCGCTCCTTTTCAAATCAAATTACTATTATAGCAGAGTTCAGATGTATAAAATAGGATAGATTGTGAAGAAAGGACAAGATATTTCTGTACCCTGTTATATTTCTGAAAAGAAAAATTCATGAATATGAGGTGAACAGGTTTGGATGTACTGGGAATTTTACGGCGGCTTTAAAAGTAGTATTATATCTCTTTACTTGCTTTTTTTCCCATAGCACTGTTTCCTTTCTTCCAAGGCCCCATGTGCCAGAGAGGGGGTAGCAAGAAGGGCCGCCATGGACCTTTCACATTGTATGATCCCAAATGCATGGATGTGTGTTTCATAAAGAGTATATGTATTATTGGATGGAGATATATCTGTAACTGAAAACATATATCAGTGAAATTATAAAATTAAAAGAAAATACAAGAATACTCTATGCATTCTTTAGCATTGAGTAGGTGGAAAAGAGCATAGTTTAATGTATATTTTTAATGAATTATCACAACCAGTTTTGCTGTATTTCCAATACACCAAACAGGAAAGAAAACTGGGAAAGGAGCGTTAAAAATCAAACCAAAGTAAACTTCAATGAGCCTGTGAAGATAAGAAAAAAAAAAAAAAAGCAATCTTCTGCTTTGCCAATAGATAAAGGTTTATAACTAGCATGCCCTTCTAGTGATGACACATGGCCCAGCATCATGGCCTGTCTTTCAGTTAAATGAAACAAAACCACATGGCCATGTTGAGAATTATGGAGAGTGCAATGACTGAAATTATTTGCACTGAGCAAACAAGGAGATAACAGACATACCTGGGAAAATCAGGAGAAACAAATGTCAACGTGCAGAACATATTGCCATAAAAAGTGCCGTAATGAGATGATCTCAGTATGGGCACCTAAAATAGAAAATGAATCAGGAGTATCTAAACAACCACTACAAGGAGATAGAAAAATAGGGTTTGTGAATTGAACCTGGAAAAGAGTGAGAGTAGCCATGACCGAGCGAGACATTCATCTAAAGGCAGTCTGACTGAAACTTTTCCGTGCTGTTACAGCACAAACTGTGAAGAGCTTATTTTACTTCTCTGCAGTTAAATACCTGCAGGTATCATTTGCATACTTGTGTAAGAAAAGTATTTCAGTGAGGTGTAAACACATCATCTGTGGTAAATAATTTACATGTGCAGATGTGGAGAATTATAAAGTTACATCTACATAGCTCAAAACTCTTCTAGCAGCCTATCTGAAGAAATTATGGATACCGCAGGGCCAGTACATATGATCACTGTTAAAAGTGGTGTCACTTCACTTCAAAGTTGGTGTGAGTTTACACCAGCTTGATAGATAACAAATCAAGATCTACTGTCTCTTCTTATTATGATTAAAGATTAATACTGCGGACATTTTTCAAACTAAATAATAATTTATTGTCCTACTGAGAGTAGGATACTTTTAATAGTCCTGCTTAACGTCTTCTACTTTCAGAAAATTTCAAGTTCAGATATATCCTTATGATAAATATAAGTGATAAAATATGATAAATATAAGTGACACCTCTCAGAAAAATAGGCTTTCAATATGGAGTAAGCATTTAAGCACAATCTTTTAACACAATGCTTGCTGTCCTAAAACAAACAAATGCTTAAAAAGCTGACTACTCCTGCATATGTTGTTTAAGATAAGGAAATCGAGGCAAGAAGTTGAAACACTTTTCAAAGACTGTTCAGCACATTACTGCCTAAGCAGGGATTGGATCTTTCTTGACTCATCTGCATGTACCCAAGTTCCTGGAGTACAATATATCATTGTCAGTTTTAAACAGTCTTCAGTGTTTGTTATTTTGTGGGGCTCTATTAATTCTTTGATTAAAATTGACACCTGATTAAATGTTTTATTCTGCCTTTGTAGTCTCTTCTTATACAAAGTCTGACTTTCTGCCCCGCTAGGTGAGGATTTACTGGGCTAGATGTTGATTCAGTGGGCTGCAAGTGAAGTGGTTGCCCCCTGAGGGTCATATTAAAGCTTGAGGGGAGCTTTTTGAGCAACATTGCATCTTAAAGATGATATATCAAGCTGATAGAAACATGGCTCTTCTGTTGAGAAATTCACAGTAGAATTATTACTGGTTGCCAGTTATTACTTCAGTAGTAAGGAGTCTCTTGGGATATGGATCGGATAAAAAGGGTTAAGCGGAGGGAAATGTTACACTGAAGACAGTGGTGATGAAGAGTGTTTGAAATAGTCACAGGATATTTTGTGTGCAATTTAGAATTACCATTTTGGGAGGTGAAGTGATCTGTAATTTTAATGATTAAAGTGTGATTAGTTTAATAGAGCACCTTTCTCATTATGACTCAGCAGAGACTTGACAATTTCTTTGCTGTACTCTCCTACCCACCTGCCCCATTCCTTTGGAAGTGGACAGCTGAGGGTGCTTGCTAGTGCATAGGTGAGGACATTCTCTGTGAGCTACAGGAAGTCTTTCAGGTTAAACATATTTGCTGTATATTCCAATATGTTGGTTTGAAAGTAGTTAAGCTTGTTCTACAGGTCAGTCGACTTTCACAGAGGAGATTTGTCCAAATTTTCTGCTCTTCCCTGTGCCGTGCTTTTGTTGGTAGAAGAGATTTGAACATTTAGCTGAGATTACCTACGCCATTAAAATAACATCTGCGCTGTGAATTGTTATTGACATTTAGACAGCTACATCTTTGTTTTTAGTTGAACATTCTGGTATCGCTACAATAACCACCAGTATACATACAGAAAGCTTAATAAGAGCTTTTACTTTGTAGATTTCAGAAAGCTTTACAAAGAAGGATAAGTAGCATTATCTCCATTTACCAGATTTAGAAATGGAAGACAAAGGTGGTGTGTCTTGACAGAACTGGAAATAAATTTAATGCTTTTGCCTCCTCAGTGAGTTGCTCACACTGTCTCCTCAATAACAATGTGAACCTTGTCTTCTTGGCCAAATTATAACTCAGTTAATTAGAGTAAATTTTAAATGTAGGTTTTTTTGCTGTATAGAATTTCTGTGTGTACTTAAAGAACTGGTGCATTTTAAGCTACAGGCAGTTCAGATCTAAATGAGGTAGTACCCGTCTTTGAAGTGATATCAAATGTTTCTGGTAGTGTTATCTTGTGAAACAGTTTAAAATACTCTAATAAAAATTTTACGTTTTCTGTGCCATCTTTCTCATGCTGGCTAAGTTTGCCTGCTAACAACTTCAGGAATCACTTTACAAAGGGATGGCAAAATAATTCATTGATTATCTATGAGTACTGTACTTTACATCCATAAGATTTAAACCCCCTTATTGTACAACTTAACTCCAACAAGAGTTATGTTGCTGCTAAGCATAACAAAGTGAGGTAAATACACGTTCTCCATTTTACTTGGACAGTGTAATTTAATTCACATGCAGAAGTAGTTGGTGTGCAGATGTTTGGTTTTGATGGCTCAGATGGAGGGATGTTGGGGGTTGTTCAAGTTAAATCAGCCATCTTCTTTCCTCTGAGTTGGGGTATGTAATCACAAGCTCTTGATTGGCCTTCAAGGTGTTGGCAAGGTATTTGCAGACCATGAATTAACTTAGTCTCAGACTTCTCCTGGATTTGGAAACAGGAAGACTTCCAAGTTTACGTACTATTTACTGGTGCCTTATTGCCTAGGTCTAGATATCAGCAAAGGCAGCCAGGCTGGCTCAAGACCAAAAATTTTATGTTGTCTTTTACACAGTAACAGAGAGGAGGGGAAGAGAGTGAGGGAAGCTGGAGATCCTGCTGTACTTCATTTTGTCTTGAAAAAAACCAGGAGGGTTGCAGGGCTAGGGGCCAATTCTCAGCAGTAAAATACCCAGTAATAACTTGGGTACATCAGCAGCCAGCTTTTAGTAAAAGGTTCATATGAGAACTGGCAGACTTTGAACTTAAAGGAAAGGAATCACATCTCTATAATGGAGCAAGCCATGTCTTGTTTCTTGCTAAGTAATACACCTTGAAGTTGGAGCTGAAGAATTTTGAAGATCCCCAGTCATAAGTATGTATAACCAGAGTAAACCAGCCAGGTGCTAGTTCACATATCTCTGTATATATATGTTAGTATAAATAAAAACTAACGTGTCTGATTATATTTTTTCCTGAGCTAATGCCATCCTTTCATCGGTTTCAGGGAAAGAATGAGTCAGTGTATCACAAAGTCTGTTACTTTCCTCTTAGTAACCACCTCATATACAGGTGGTAAAGGAGAATCATAAAATTCACTGTAAAATACTGTTCGCTCATCGTACAGCTTACAGCTTATGCCCTGAGACTTACAACTACACCTTAAGTTACAGATCTGTGAGACTGTTTTTTTCCAATAGAGAGAAGGGAGAAAATAACAGCAACAAAAAGTTTCAGTTGGAAAGACCAAAGAAAGAAGCAAATGGTAACTACTGGACCGTGAAAAGCAAAACTATTATACAAGGGTTTAAATGACAAAAGCAGTAACTTTCCAGTATTTTAACTCTGGAAAAGAGCTACAGAGCTATGGCTGCAGACATGCATTATATACAAAAGTTCCAGATGTGTTTATATACAGAGAGTTCTTTAACAGATTGTTTTCTTCTTAAGGAAAAAACAAAACCATAAACTCAGGGGTGCAAATTGGCATAGTTCTTTTTACTGCATGCAATGAAATTTGCAGCAGTTAAAGGTCATTCGTAGTACCGTTACTGACAGATTTTGATCTGCAATTCCTGGACTTCATAAAAATTAATTTCCTTAACAAATCTGTTTTGATTTCTGCCTATACACCTTTTTTGCCTTAAATTTTTTGCTGTTTTCTTTTAAAATTATTATTACTTTATAAGGGTGAGAAGGTATCTGAATGGTAACAAGTCTGATAATTTTACTCTTGCTGGTTAACATTTCTGTGAGTATTTCTTTAAGTTCTCAGGGTGGCAAACCTGGGCACAAGAAGTAGATAATATTTGAACAGGTGGTAGAGAATATGTTGCTTCTGAATTACTTCTGGAGTTTGGAGGTTTGCTTTTAGCAAGTGATATTCGTGTAACTGTGTTGGAAAGACAAAAATAAAGAAATAACATTGTTCAGTAGTAAAAATGTTAAACTAAATGGACCATATTAACATTGCTGTTGATCCTGAGGAACAGTTTTTCCAGTATATGGAGCATTTTGTTTCCACCCAGCATATGTTCTCCATGGTTTTCTCTGCTCTAATTCATCCATGTTTTTCGACAGCTCCAGATGGTGTGATGCCTCCAAGGCTTTCATCTGCCACTCCGACCAGTCTTCAGGTTGTCTGGTCTACACCAGTTCGCAACAACGCCCCAGGCGCACCCAGATACCGACTCCAGATGCGGCGGAGCCATTCTGCTGGTGACATTTTAGAGTACGCAGACTATAGCAAGGCCACCATCAACTGCTGAACAAGAAAAGTCGCGTTATCTTGAACACAGCTCACCTTTAGGGTGGCTGGTTTTGTTACATGTAACGTTTTAGTCGTTCTTTATGTCCTGGGATGTTTGATGATGTCATTCATGCTTTCCTTTGCAGTTTGCTTTCCAGTCCTACTGCTTCCTTACAACACAGGGTCGGAGATCTTCAGCCATACACTGAGTATGAGATGAGAGTGGTTGCATCCAATGGTTATGGCGATGCTTATAGCAACTGGACTTCAATGATTACAGCAGAGGACAGTAAGCAGTCCAATCTTATTCAACTCCCTTTAGCAGAAAATATAAATAGCTCAGCTGCCATTGCACATGATTTCTTTTAGTTATCAAACTTTTTCAGTTAAATAGCAACAATGTATTTATTTCCTGAATATTAACTTGCAATAATAACTCTGAAGGGGTCAACGATGTGTTGTCTTAGATTTTCAAAAAACATGAATATTTAAATATGTTTTGTGAAATAGTATCTGATTTCTTTATATAATATCCCTCCATGCATACGTGTTCGTATATGGTTTAAGAAACACTGGTACATACAGCATTGCAAGTGGTATTCCTTTATATTCAGGGACTTGATTCTCATTTCAGTCATATCAGAGAAAATAATTTGAAGTTAATAGTATATGACGGTTGTCTTGTCTCTGGGTTCAGAATACCTAAGCTATACCACAGCTGAACAGAATTTTTTGTTCCCAGTGATCTTTGTTAATTCAAAGTGGTGATCTACTGGTCTGAAATTGAATTTGTCGTTGTCAGTCCCATCATTTTCCTCGTTAACAGTTCTACATTCTGCAGCCTCCCTCCATATAAGTTGTTCAACAGTCTCCTGATTTAACAAACAGTTATTAGCATATATGTACAGCCATTTAGTTGGCAGGGTAGGATTTTGCACCTGATACACTATGTAAGCAGTAATATGAGAAAACAAGCTTGTTGTATACAGTAAATAGAAAAAATACATAATGTCCATCTGTTTTTAAGAAACCGGCCTATTAGTTTTGTCTTACAATGTAGCAGGATATATAATGGTGCACTTTAGGGGAAAAAAATCTGTTATTTTTAAATACATTCTTTGCTGCCTTTCTTGCTAAATAGAACTTGGATGGTCTTTTTGCACTAGCATGAAATGCTAACCTTTGCAAAACCTGGATGCAAGAATGCCTTACGTTAGTATGGAAGGTTGATATTGCCAAAGGAAACAAGACATGAAAAGAAAACTATCATGCCTCTTCCAATGTTTACACAATTAAAATATTTTAAGATTAACAAACAACTTGCCTCTGCAGTTATTATGCTACAACTTGTTCCTTAGCTTCAAATAAACTTCTTCAGTTATAAACTCCATGTCTTCAAGGGGAAAATTATTTTCCTTAAAAAGTCCTCCTCCATTTGGATTGATAGTGCTAAATATTACATGCCGATGTGTGCCCAGAATCCAACATCTCTTGTAATTTACAAGAAAAAAAAAAAAAAAAACAAAAAAACCAAACTTTCAGTTGTGACAAAACACTGTGGTTTTCTGTCATTATGGAGGGCTGCATCTGTGAAAGGATATTCAACCCAATTGATTAAAACTGAATGATTGTAATTGGGTATAAGCAGTATTTCTGTCAAAGTTTCAGTATAGTTCTTATTCAACTGCCTGTGTTCACAGCTTGTTGCAGAAGTCCGCTTAATTCCTGGCCCTGATAACCAATAGACTTTGACTTTTTAAATTACAATTTGACAGTAGAAATTTCCCATATCTCATACTCTATTGAAAGATATGTGTCTACACGTGTTCTTATGGAATTTTATGCAGTGAATAGATGTCTTTTTTTTGTTTTCCTAAAGCATAAAATGTCTTGTAGGAATAAAATAGAAGTATGTGTGTGTATTTATGTGCACATACACCTGATAGCAATAGATGTAAACAAACTTTTAAAGTCAATAGAATTCTACTAATACAAACTGATAACTTCACAATATACTTGTATATTATATTTTATTTATGATCAATATTTATTAAACTAGGAGGATATTAGGAATGACTAAGGAAATTAGCAAATGCTGCCATAAAAAATCTGTTGTATCTGCTAATAAAATGTCTTAATATGCAGATTAGCAGGTCTGTGCCATTTTTTTAATGCAAGGAAAAATGCCGTAAATAGTCTTCAAATACTTGCATTTACATAAGAGTGGCACAAGTAACTGATTCTATGCATTTTTTCAAGTCTAACCTTCCTGTGCCAGATAACAATAATATACATAACCTATGAATATTTTAAAACCTGCTAAATGGGTTAATAAAAGGTGTTTGTTCTGTTGATCTTGGTCAGTATACCATCAGACTATTTACTGCCAGACAAACACAAACAGTTGATGAAGTTTCTGCATTAGATCTTGCTTTCAGTAACTTGAATGTAAATTTAAAATAACTATCTTGCAATGTAATCCCCACTGAACCAAGAGGTCAGTATGTACCATTGAACTGAACGCAGAATTTCATGCATTGCGTTCAGAAATAAAATGAGAAAAGGAGGTTGTCGATTAAGCTTTCACTTTTGTTATGGCAAGTCTTTGAGCCATCTGAGAAGGAACCTGTAAAGGAGTTTGTTACAGCCACCTGAAGCTGGGCCAGTGGCAGCTGCTGCACGCTTCTGGTGTAGCTTTATGATTCACAAAATTATATTGACTGGTAGCAATCCACGCAGTGTTATCTGTGGTCAGAGGGACAGTTCCCAAATGACAAAGATTCTTTTTCTAGTGCTTGAGAAAATCCATCTTTATTTGCACAAGTTTTAAGCTAGCAAAATTGTTAGTTTAGAGAAAAGCTGCCTGTTCCTTTCTTTTGAATGTCCCAGAAACTGTGCTCCAGTGAGTTGCATTCAGCAGGACATCTAGGTCACCAGCACATTCTCTACATTAGCTGCATTTCAGTCCCATGGGCCAGTGTACTACTATGGTCTGCCCCTCTGGATTGGTTACCACAAAGCTTTGGTTGCAGGATGAGGAAGCCTATTCTCTTAAATCTTCCTTATGTCAACAATAGAGAGAGGCAATACAGGACAAGCGGGCAGATGAAGCAGTTCTCAGCTTTTGGAAGTGCTTGCTTTCTCTGCTGATTACATTCATTGTCTGAGAAGACAAGTCTCCTACATGAGCTATGTAAGTTAGTTCCATGTAATTTAGGCATATAAACTAATCCATAGTTAGTTGATATCAGTGTGGTCACATGTGCTCAAGAAAGACAAATGGAAACAGAAGCAAGAGAAGACAAAACCTGGTGAGGGAAGAGAAAGTCACATGAAATACATGACAGGGTGAATAGTAAAGAGACAGAAGAACAAATTAAGCTGTAGTAGTATCATGGCAGATATGATACAATGATTGTATGATAAATAGTAGAAACTGCCTGTGCATGCTTATAGATTAGGAGTTAGAGGAAGTTTCTTAACTGGTATGCTGAGGTTCTGGAACAAATATGCAGTAGAGCAGCAGAGGAAAAAAAGTCTGAATACTCTGAAGGCAGCTCTTAATATGTATTTGAAGGGGTTCATATGGATTGCATATCATTGTATGAACAGCCTAATGACTTTTGAGTTCTGTGATCTGATGTGATAAAAAATTCCTGAGTTCCTTTGAGCCCAGACCTACACAATTTGCATTTTCTGCTGGATACAGCCAGTACTATGTGAAAGACACTACATTTTGTTAGTATGTATAATTTCATTGTCCACATTCCTGAAAAGAGTAAATGATTCAAGAATAAAAGGCACAGAATTCCTATTCTGCTTAGTGAGAGAGTTTCCCAGCAAATCAAGTATTTCTCATTAGCTTTAAAGGGCAGTAGTCCAGGTACATGTCTCAATATATTAATGAAAGTATAGATCCCCCAAAAATACATCCATAAGAACATAGTTCCTCGCTCCCCCAGTCTGTACAATAAGTAAACAAATGTGTGGGTCTAGTCAGGGAATTAAAAAAGATAAATGACGATTTTGTGCCTTCATTTTAAGTCAAGTCTGAACTTTGGAAGCAGATGAGCAAAATAGCCTGCCATAAAAGATAATTTCATTTGCCAAAATGAAACTATCTTCTAGCATTAATACTGTAATGAAATGGTTTGAAATATGAACTAGGAATCTTAAGGAAAAAAATGCCCACTGTGCCGATGCTCA
>VXBJ01004047.1:168660-211950 GCA_013400055.1 Nycticryphes semicollaris
TCTGTGCATTGTTTATTTATCAGTAGGTGAAAGAGCTAAATCGGCAGCTTCTGTCACAGTTGCAGTAAAAAATCACCTATAATATTAACAGGGAGTAGATAAATTGCAAAAAATGGATTAGAATTATAAATAGAATGAAGTAAAATATCGAATATATAATGAGAGATGCAGCAGGAGCTTACTGAGCTGTAAATATACAGCTTTGTTATGCCTGCGCTGTTGGTTGCAATTAGTAGCTAGCGCTCTAGAAAAATATCAACAAAAGCTAGAACTGCAGATCTGTACTGATACTTAGTCATACACTTTCTCCACAGCTTTGCTAGAGCACTTTTGAGACACAAGAGGAAAAAAGATGCAGAGGAGGAGGGAGGAAGGTTGGGAGGAGGGAAGGTGTACTTACAGAGCAGCTTGCCTGTGAGAAGAGTGTGATATTCATCCCTTGAATAGCTGGGCCTATGGTTTCTGAAGGAATAGGCTGCTCAGTAGATTTGAGGTTCTTTTGTCGTTTTGAGCCTTATTTGATGAGTACTGCCTGCTAATGGTGACATTTATAAATCTCAAACTACTAGTAATTTTCCTATTTTCCTTCCTTTTTTTTCTTTTTTCTTTTTTCTTTTTTTTTTTCTTTTTTTTTCCTTTTCTGTTACAGGACCTGGACCTTTAGATCCACCACTTCTTTTGAATGTTACATCAAGGACAGCAAGCATCACCTGGCAGCATCCTTTAAAGCCAAATGGCATTATCACTCATTATAATATTTTCCAAAATGGCCAACTGCACGCTACAGTGCTAGGAACTAGGTCTAATTGCACTGTAGAAGACTTGCATCCTTATACTGTCTACGTGTTTCAGGTAGAAGGATGCACTTCTAAAGGATGCTCTCTTTCACCCGAGACCCTAGAAATAAAGACTCTTCCAGATGCACCGGAGGATATTCCTGCTCCAGAGCTGTATTCTGATACTCCAACTTCTGTGGTCGTGTCCTGGCAACCACCTGCTCGCACAAATGGTTTGGTGGAAAATATTACGATAGAAAGGAGGGTGAAAGGAACAGAACAGATATCCACTGTGGTGACTCTCCCTTTCAGTCAGTCCATGAGCTACATTGACCAGAGTACTGCTCTGAGCCCTTGGCAGAAATTTGAATACAGAATGCTGATGAGCACTCTTCATGGAGGCACAAACAGCAGTGTGTGGTCAGAAGTTACCACTAGACCATCAAGACCTGCTGGTGTTCAGCCACCTGATGCAGAAGTGTTGGGACCGTATTCAGTTAAGGTAAGAATAATTCTCATTGCCTCATGGCTTTAACATGTTTTCCTTGTAGCAACTGTGTATTTGAGAGTCATCTACTGAGATTTTGTTGCTGCAGGGGTAGTTGTATAATTAGTGTCTGTCCTTTGGCTCAAAAGCATTAGATCTCTTTCCATATATTTTATTTTACACCAGCCTCTGGTAAAATACTCCAGTTCATTTTCTTCCTTACACACTAGATGTATTCAGAAAATAACCTACTACCTTACCCAAAATTTCAAACTTCATTAAGATCCTAAGAAATAAAAATATTTTTTTCTATGTAATTACATCTTGTATGTAATCATCAACTTTTAAAAATATAGCTAATAAAAAAAAAAAAAGTTGTAGCGTTGTTGTGGTTCTCCTAATTTAGGAAGAAAAAGCCTTACAGGACTACATAAGAAGTTTCAATTATTCACATTGTTCTGTTGGGAATGAACTCTAGAGGACAGGATAACTACCATTGTTTTGGCTTGCATACAAACTTCATTCAAGGGAAATTAGTGTAACCAAACAAGAGGGATTTTTGTAGCTTAGAAGCCTCTTTTGTGTAAATACACTCATGCTTCCATGGATTCAGTCTTGTACTAATGCCAAAAGTATTGGTACAGTAGCTTGATCACCAGAGCACAAAACAAAGGACATTTGCATAAGATTGAAGTTCATCTGTTAGATTTATTATTTTTGGTATACATTGTATTTTCAAAAGGTAAACAGATTGGTGTTACCAATGCAGTCTAGATAGTTTGAGGGTGTCAATTTAAGCAGTGAACGAATGCTGATTTTTCTCCTTTTTCGTGCATAATTTTAAGCTATGAAAAAAGCTATTCACCATTAGACAAAAAAATAATGAGCTTTTAAAATTATGTTTTAAAGTCTAAGGAATTGCTTGTTAGTTCTATGATAATAGCAAATGAGTTCAGTATGGATACAATGGTTGCTGTAAGAATTAATAATAATTGACCACTAGTAATTGTGATGAATTGCCAGACTGCTTATTGAAGATTTGGACTATCTACTTCCAGGACTCTGCCCTCTGTGCTTCTGTAGATACATTTTACTATTCAGCACAATTTATGGTAAAGTGATTTTCACAGGTTTACCAGAAGCAGCAACACTAGGTAAATAGTAGCCCGAGTTCGATGGTACGCTTACACACATGTCCACATTTTATTGCATGAGCTTTTACATGTTGCCTTCAACTCTGAGCACAAAGAAGTCACTGCAACCTTTAATGCTTCAGTTAATTTGATAAGGTAATAATAATATTATATCTTACCCATATTTTGTCTTTCTCCAAGTGCAGTCGATACCCAATCCTTATTTTAAAAGCCTGTGAGTTATCAGATCTTTTTTCTTGAGATTAGAGGTGTGTGCTCAGTTGTAATTTTATTGTCTTTTGCTCACCTCCAAGACTGAGTAATCTACCAGTACCTTAAATCAGTTTGATCATTTATTTATTCTGAAACCTGAAATTAGTCTTCAGTCTGTAATAATTTAATTTCAATATAAAGATGCTTTAAAATCTGTTTTCATTTCTTGCCGAGGTGTTCAAATGCTTTTTTTCCTTCTTCGCTAGTCTACCATCAACATTCAAGCTCTTTAAAGCCCTTTAATGTCTACATAGTATGACCTTCTGTATGAGTGGTGGTCATATTTTGTGTCACTGCTGCTCTTTGAGTCTCCGGCTTGTTTTTTTCAACCTGAAGACATGTATTTGTTTGGTCTGTTAAGGCCAAGATATCGAAGCCTGGATATTTTCCATGATTCAACTTTAGTAGTCTTTTTTTTTTTTTTTTTTTTTTTTTAAATATTTAGGTTCAAAATAATTAAAGGTGGCAACATTTCATTTAGAAAAATGACTTATGTATGGGTCTTTCCAAACATACTCTCTTCTATCTCTCCTTCAGCAAAAATTCTCTCTCTCACTGTACAGAGTATTTGTATCCTTTGCTGATAGACATAAATTCTTCTAATGTATCTAGCATTTTATTTTACTTTGTGTTGTTTAATTTGATAGTCATAATNTTTTAACTTTTATTTTTTTTTTTAATAAATATTTATTATAGCTTAAAAAAAATCAAATAAAGTTGTAGGTGCAGATGAGCTCATTGCATGTCATCACTGAAGAGATTAGGGAGAATACAAGAAGAGCAAGGTAGCACCTGGTTTAAAAACACTTGGGATTTTTGAACTGCTCTGTGAAACTAGGGTGTTGATCTGAATAGCTGCTCCACAACCCCCTTATGTCCCTTCACCCCAGACGTTGCACAGGCAGAATGACTGTGAAGGATTGTGCAAGCATTGCGACTTAGTGCTTGGAAAGTCTTCCTGTGTGGAAATTAAATGGATCTGGTTTGTGCTTTACATTGGTGCTTTTAAACTCTGATAAGATTCCCAGAAAAGCATACTTTCCCTCCTGGGCAGATCAAGCCCACCATACCTGCAGTGCATATATTACCTATATAGTGTTCAAATTGAATTTATGGAATCTGTTTTGTACAGGACTCTCATCTTATTCAGTGTCTATGATGTTAACACTTAAGGAGAGACTGGAAAATAAACTGTCTCTTTGGACAGTCTCTTTGGGAACGAGATTTTAATTACCTCTTGCCCTAGAGAATGCTGTCCTCCCAGGTTAGAATGGAAAGTATTGGAAGGGCACTGTGAAAGATTAGCGAGAGGCTCTTCCACAAAGCCACAGTTGCAAATCAGTAGAGGCTTTCAGATGTCAGTACAACCACTCCCTAAACCACGAGTGCAAATATTTACTTCTACTGAAAATCGAGAGAATTTACAAAAAAAAGAAAAAAAAAGAGAAACATATTTCCATTCCTTTATTTAGTCATGAATCAATATAAATAATTTGAGGATGTGGAGAATTCAAAGTGCTCCAGGACAGTACTGACTTGAGTATACAGCTTATTTTCATAGACCAAAGCTTTCAGACTGCAAGGAGTAAAATAGCACAGCAGGTCACTCTCGGCATAAACACTTCTGATGTGTATGTGCTCCCTTAACATTTTAATCAGAATGAACCGATATCTCTCCATAACATTTAACTTGCTTTCTTTTGTGCAACAGAAAGTGTAAAGCTCTCGATAATTTTTAAAGTACCCATTTCTGTGACACCTGCATGATATTTTTTAATATTTGCTGAATTGATAATGTTCATGGTAGCAGAGTATACTGCGCAATAAACTGCTTTTGTGGCTGATTAAATGCCAAAGTGAAGTGGAGGTATTCAGCAATGGCAAAAGCCGTTTATTTAGTATATGCCAATGCCATGAACATTATTCCTGTTACACAAGATTTGCTATACCCTAATGTACAGAGGTATAAAAGAAATTGTTTCCTTTTCTTGTGAGGGTTGCAATTGCTGTGCTGCTTCAATCTCACACTTCACACTGATATGACATTCGGGAATGTAGCTAGGTTGACTGGCTTGAGAAAGAGGCTGGTTTACACAGTGAATAATTATTTGAAGGAGTTCTTTGTGTACAAAAAGCATTATGTGTCTGGATATGCCAAACTAAATTACCTGTAGTATGCAAATTCTCCAACTCTAGCCATTTAACTTTTGATGGGTAGACTTCCTTTGGTTGCTGTGGTTCTCCCTTGAGGGCTTTGACCTGGGAAAGACAGCTGTAGTCTTGATTATTGGCTTAGCTGGAGACTTGCTGATGCGTGTTTGCATCTATTGTTCTTCCTCACTGACCTGTGTGACCAACTGGATCTTTATAGCTAAGAAGCTGCAACCATTTCCTAGCATTCTTTGTATAACCTTTTTTCCTCAAGGTAGAAGTTGGCTTGACCTGTATATAATCCTGATGTTTCCCTCAAGGGGAAAGAATTTTTTTTTATTTTTTTTTTTTTGATGCTTAGGCTATAAGAGTATGGTTTCATCCTGGATGGATGAAATAGGTACTTTGTTGACATATAGTTCTTTTGACATACTATTACTTCATGATAACTTTGGTTACAGAAACTTCCTGCAATTTGATTAGATACAAAATAAGCGAAAAAAAATTGTGATGATATCATTGAATTATCTCTTAATATAGGTTATATATGTTGCCTGATAGAAATGAAGGGCCGTGGTGATTCTGTAGCACTAAACTGTCATTCTTCTTCCCAATTTCTTTTTTTGCCTATTGATTTTAATATCACATCATTGATTTCCCATGGTTTATTTCTTTGTCATAAGTATTTCTTCATGACTTTTCTGACTGAGGAAGAATTGTAGGCTTTTTAATTCCATTGTCGTTGTGTTTGTTGTTACCGTTAAGTCAATTAACATGTAGTTCACCTGCCATACTTTTCTGTGTATAGAAGAAGCTACAGCAGAGAAAGCTGGTATTCTACCCTACAGATGAAATATGTCATTAGTTTGCTGCCCGCAGGATCTTCAAGAGTTGTAGTCTGCATGTTTTCTTTGTCGAAGATTATAATTTCTTGCTGCGGAGCAGTAAACTTTTCTAGTAGCTATTTCTCAAATTTACTAGTAATTTGCATATGGAAGGGAGCAAACACAAATAAACAAGGCTCTATTTTTAGAGTTGTCTTCTGTTCTTTATTACCCCAGAAGCTGGAGAGTGGACTGCTAAATGCCTGTTGTTATGTAAATAGGCTGGGACTAAAATATGTAGAAGAATTATTTCAGCTGTGTGAAATGGATGCCACTGACACATTTAAAGAAATATACCCTGTAGGTACGGTTTGAAAAGGAAGGTGTTTTCTTTATCCATTTTCCACTTCCTATGGAATTACATTTATAGGCACATGTTCTGGACTTGTTTTTTGTCTCACATTAATGTTTGCTATCCTGTGAAGTTGGTTCTTATTACGGCTTGTTAGCTGCAATGGTACTAACTCCATGGTCTCTGAAGTAGGTGACTAAAAGAGGTGATCCTTCAGTGTTTTACCTCTGGAAGTCACTGCATGGTAGAGAATGGGACTGTGAAGACCCTTCCTGTCTTCTGGCTTAAAACCTCCTGTTGCTATTTCATTCTCAAAATGCTTCAGACTGCAGTTGCCGCAGTACATGATTTTGAGAATGTCATCAGTCCTGGTGCCTAGGCCTTGTGCGCTAGAGGGAGATGCAGTAAGTACAGATAGCAGATTCTCACTCGGGTGAAGGAAAGAGTTTGGACTTTATTCACCACACTTCCAGTTTTACACAGGTATGCCTGGTGCACTGGGGAAATTGTTTAGGAGCGATCAATCCTTGTGTGAAGATTGCCTTGTAATGCTGCTAAGGTCAGTGAGACCTTGGTTTATTTGCCACATAAGTGCTGCTTGAGTGACTTAGGATACTCCAACACCCATAGGAACAGCCTTAACTTGCACACTAGAGGCTTTCCACATTTTAGGACTGTGATTTCTTGCACAGCTTGCTCATTTGGTATAGAACATGCGATAGGGTGAACTAATCACAATTTTATCAGCATTATCCCCCCGTCTTTGAAAAAGCTTAGATGTTTTACTGTATTCGGTGTTTAGGATCATAAATAAATGTTCTTTCTGGTTTTCCATGACTTACGCAAAGTGCTTCTAGAAGTTTTTGTAGCAGTGATTGGTTACTGCAAACTTGATCATGCCGTTTTTCTATGGCAGTGCCAGTTTCAGTTGGATGTAATTCATGGCAAAGTGTATGAGAATAATTATCAGAGACCTCTGTCAGGATTGCTTTTCTGGTGTGATACTGTTTCTTGATTGAATCCCACTATAGTTTCTGTTAAGACAGATAAGAACTCATGAGGAAATTCATCTCCCAACGACTTTAGGGGGCCTAAGGGGTTGGCAGAGGACTATAGTACAGTGGCTAGAATACAGAATTAGGGTAGCTGGTCTTTGTTTTCAGTTTTGCTTCTTTCTGATACGTGACTTAGTCTGGGATTTAGTCTTTTCATCTGTAAAACTGGAATAATAATACTTGCAATTTGAGACTTACAATGTGCTTTCAGACCAACAATGAAAAGCTCTCAGTAGTGTATTTATTGCACTCTGTTTGTAGATGTTACAAGCAGTGTCTAGGAGAAATGAGAGTAAAATGAAGCCAAACATGTTGATTTAAAAGCTAACCATTGAAGCCAGACCTGAACTAGTAAAATGGTTACCCATGTGCCAATGCCTCTCTTCATATAGCTCAGAATTAAATTGCAGGGTTCCAACTGCTGACTGAAAAAAAAAAAAAAAAGGAAAAAAAATATTTCCAAGGTTATAACTGTTTAATGGGGGGAAAATGGCTAATTTCTGTCTCTTTAAATTTTGTGGTGGAGAAAATAAGGTGCTTTGATCTTTAAATGACAGCTTCCAGAGTCATTACATTGAATCAGTTAATCTCTCCCAGTAGTTACCTTATTCTCTCTTCCTCATGGGCATCCTCTTTCATGGTCTCAGTGCTGAGCTTCAAATCAATGAACAAACTGTTACTGCTTCCAATACAGCCTGTCTAGTGAGCTTTCTTGCTTTCATGCAGTGCCAAGCTCTTACCTCAAACCTTGGCACATCAAAGTGGAGAAGAGGTACCGTAGTGCCACGTGTGTTAATCAGGCTGGCTCCATCATTTTAATTTACGTTGTGTGGGTCAGGCAGTCCCTTGCCTCTTGACAAGAAAGGCTTGTCAGAGATTGCATGTCCTGTCATTCCCAGGTGACATGTGTAATCCGAAACAGGTCAAGTGACACAGCAGTGACTGTGGGTATCCTTGGTCATCCCTTTATCTAGCTGGAAAAAAATACTAACAAAACCAATAACTGATCTACCTATCTTTGCATGTGTTATCTATGCTAAGATAAAAATAAGTTGCATTCTGTGTCATGCTGCTGACTGAATATTCTTTTTGTTATATCCTAGTTTTCAATTCTCTCAAGAAAACGCCAAAAATATGAGACATTTCCCAGTGTAAGATCTACAAAGCATCTACCTTATGTAAAATATGAGGTGTTTTATCTGGTAGTGCACAAGAAGTGATGTGAAGTAACACCTGGGAGATTTTTCACATTTTACCAGCTAGTGCACATACTCTATAAAACCCAGTAGTTGAGATACTAGAGCAGCATCTGTTCTCCTACTCCTGTTATTGATCTGGTCCTCTGTGTGAAAGGCTTACAGTATATGTGAAAGTTCTATTAGAGTAATTTTGTGGTTTTAGACATAAAACTTAGACATCTAATATATAATGTAATTTAAAAATAACTCCTCCTCTCTCACAGGAAATAAAACAAGATTTGGTACAAAGTGAACATTTTTAAACAATTTTTTCTTCTGAGAGGGTAGTACCAGGAATTTTGCAAAGCATTTGACATATAGTTCTTTTACTAGAAGCCACCTTACATTAAGCAACATGAGGTTTTTTTCACTGATAATGACAGTTTTACTCTATTAATATTCCTAAAAAAAGACCTTGAATATATTTAGTCACACTTCACTGAGGCAGAATTTCAGGATAGATGCTACATCTTAAAAATTATAATATAACCATGGTTGCAGAAATGGGTGTTTTGTTGTAGTGTGTCAGACCTTAATGTCTTCTGTGCTTTTTCCAGCAACTTCAAAGATACATCTCTGAAATAAAAGCGAACCATGCACATTCCTTTTTTTCTGTGTCATTTACAATGTGTCCAGTGTGTGCAGGATGGTAGCAACAAAAAGTGTTGGGATTGGAAATTTCACCTGCAGTTAACTGACCTGAATGCTTTCTACCTGCACCTGAAAACAACATTTTCTGTTGTCTGTGCTAATCATCCATTAGCCTCTGCTTCCTAAGCTTCTGGCTAGATCACATAAACTACGTCAAAATGAGAGTTTTGCTCAATGTCTATGAGAATGGTGCAAAGTTGATTCCTAACTTATATGAAGTCTTGCATTGCTTTATCAATAGTATTTTCTTTATATTTTTGACCGTGATTTGGGGCCAGAAGTAACAGAAACCCAAGTACAGTATTTGATAATTAGCCAGAGCTAAGTCTTTCTTATGTGGGCAGCAATAATCTTATTTGTGCTCTCTTTACTCAAGATCACCCCGTTTCTAATTCTCTGTTTAATAGTATTCCAGATTCTGTTATCAAAATCCTTCAGCTTTCCCCAGTACTTTGCTGCCAGGTTTCTTACAAGTCCGATTGCCTAAGAGGTCCTTCTGTACATAAGATATAACATTTCCTAATTACCAAGGGTCCTTTAAAATTAATTTTATAAATAAAGCCTCTCTGTTTCCATGTCCGTGTATAATTTTTTAAAGATACTTACTTCAGAGTCAGGAAAGAATTAGGAAAAAGTTCAACTTATCTCAAAGTATCTTGGTATTACTATTTAACACTTCAATATTATCTTTTTTAATCTTATTCTACACATGCTTTCATCTAGGTTTTCTCCATTTTGGTGTTTGCAATGTTGGATTCAGTCTTTAATTATGCCATGCCTGGAAGGAAAAGGGACAGCAATTATTATAGATGAGTGGGTCAACGGCAAGGGGAACAGTACCAGGAATGAACAACGCAAAGCTGACATATTTTGTACACTGGGACTTCTAGGGGAGAAAGGATTGATAAATGCCTTTATGTAACTTTGAGATTCTTTATATAGTTACATGTCCTCCTTGTGTCAGTCTAAAGTCCCCTCTGTCATGATTCTGGGGGAAAAAGCCTTAAAAAGGAATTGAGAACATCCTTGCACTTTATGGTACAATGATTTGAATGTGATTCCTCACTGGAACTTCTGAGAATAACTACGTAGAATAATATACTTGAAAAAAGAAAAACTTTAAAAAAACCCAACACCTAATCTCAGTTTAGTAAGAGTAAAATAACAGTAAGTGTAGCGATATGTGTATATAACACAAATTCTGTATGTAATTTCCATTATTTTTGCCATAAATTTTTTTTCAATATAATTTTATAATTCTAAAAATGGAAAATTCTGCCTGTTTTTTTTTTTTATCCAATACTTACCAGTGTAATTTCTTACAGAAAATAAAAGGGAAAACCTGCATATTTCATCATACAGATAGTGCAAACAAATGTTGTTTCTCATAGGAACTAAGGCAGTTACAAATTTCTGAAAAATCATGCAAACACAAAGCAAGACTTCTTTTTACCGTGCCACTAATAGATAAGCACACCAGGTAAAACACCATAAGAAAATAAATGACAGTTAGTGATACTTATGATAATTATTGTACTTTTGCTAATGCAGCTGAACATCTTACGGAATTTTGAGTGAAGTGAAGCATTCACATTTTACTAGTTGAAGATAAATAGTATATTTTTCATTGGCTACAACTGTTACTGCAGTCCTTACTAAAATTAAAGGGTGTTAGACTTCTAAATGATGCACCTTTAAAAATCAAATTTCAATTACCTGGGAAAGGTTATACAGAAAGTCTGTTTTGATGAAGAAAGAAAAGCACATCTTAAGATCACACTTGTGTCCATTTGTAACATGTTATGTCTGTATTTCTACATTCTGACTGAAAGTCTTCTGTTATTTTAATTTTTTTTTTCCCTCCTCCTTCAGGTCTCATGGAAACCTCCTCTGATACAGAATGGTGAAATCCTGAACTATGAGATTCGCATGCCTGATCCACGAATTGTCATTACTGGGAATACTTCATCAACGTTAAGTCATTTGGTGACTAATCTTATACCCTATACTAACTACTCAGTCACTGTAATTGCTTGTTCTGGAGGCGATGGCTTTCTAGGAGGCTGCACAGAGAGTTTGCCTACCAGTGTGACTACACCTTCAACAGTGCCTCAGAGTCTTAGTCCATTGTCTGTGACTCCAATCAGTGAGTCCTTTATTGCCATTTCTTGGCAACCACCACTAAGGCCAAATGGTCCTCATCTGAGGTAAGCTTTTAGTTGCAATTGAGATGACAGCTTTGTTCTCCTTACTTAAATCTGACCCAGAAAATTCTGGGTCATGCAAACCTTATGATGTGGTATCTTAATTTCTGACTTTTTGAAGTTCCTCTTTAGGGTTCAACCGTCTATGAGTGAACTCATGGAAGGTGGGTATGTCTAGAAGCAGAGATAGCAGAATAAACTTTGAATTATGAGGAGTCAGGATTATTTAAAGTGTGGTGTCTGTACTGAGGCATTTACTTTGCAGAACACATTTGGGAAAGCTCTGGGTGTTTTCAGATTAGTGCTTTCCAAATAGCCAGAAGGTGGACATACAGGATATTTGCAGGGTCATAACTAGTTCAGGCTGCAGCATCAGCCACATTTTGTTGGTCAGTTCAGGCAACATGTTCCACCAATAAAATGACAAGAAAAGTATGAGATCTCTGTGAACATAAATATTTAACACATCCAATATTCTAAATACTCTCTGGGAGTTATTCTACATAAAGAGAAAGTGACCATGGTAGTGTGATGACCTGAAATAATCTAAACTTAACTGATTAATCAATTGGTGATGAGAGAGTGCTTGAAAAAAATGGAAGTTAAAATACCACAAGTTTGGTTGCAGGGCCAAAAATGGGAAATGCAAGGAAGTGATTAATTTCACTTAAGAGAAAGGTATCTCTTCTAAGATTTGTCTAGAGTGATGGGGATCTTGACTTGAGTCAATTGATTACTGATTGTGGGTGCGTATACAGAAAAAAAAATATACACGTTTGAGTGCATGAAGATTTATAAAAACAAATGCATCTTTATACATACACAATAAGAAAATGTCAAACAAATCTTTCATTCTGATGCTTTAACATTGGGAAACATTGTGCATAGAATTACATCTCTGTACTCCATATGTTCTGGTTAGTAGCTCTCTACTAGGTGCACTGATGGGTTCAATAATTATCGTGTAGTGCCATTTCAGTTGCGTATGTTATTACAGCACAGTAGCTTGACTCTTTCTTCAGGCTTAATTAGAGCACACTACAACTGAATGAAATGATGATTGCTTTACAGCAAAATTTGAAGTTTTTGAAAAGCAGTCTCTGTTATTCTGGGGTTAACAACATGACCATTCTACCATAGATTATTGAAGCAATTCAGCACAACTTACATCTGCAGACTTCATTTCCTACATGGTGTGCCATGCTGCCCTCAACAAGAACAACCACTGAAGCAGCTGCTCTGTACAGCATGATGGAGCAAGAAGTCTGTAGCAAGCAGCGTAGCAGCAGCAGCTGCCAGTGGGGGTGATTTGCACATGATCACCATTCAGCATTCAAAAAGATTTTGCTGTTTTTCATGACTTGTCTATGAAATCTATTGCAGAGACCATGCCAGGCCTGTTCCTAATAAAACCGTAATGATCTGTCTTTGGGTTCTGTTGACACTGATGAACCACTCATGTGACAGTCATTCTTGGGATATAGTCATCTGAATGTTTTGATAGAGTTGGAGTTTAATTAGTTTTTACTATTTAATTTATGAGGTTATACTCCCAGCTTCTGCAGTAATTTGGTTTGGCATCGCTAAGGTCAGTGACACAATGCTTGTTTGCGCTGTTGAGGATTATTCCCCAAACGCAAGGGTGAAAGTTTTTGTAAGTCATGCACATACATCCTAGCTGCCATGGAGTATAGGAAGTCTCAGCTCTCTTGTAAAAGAGCTTCTCGGTTGATTTCTGGTGTTGAAGCAATGCAGTACCATTGTATGCAGTACCTATTAAATACCCTCTTAATTCAGGGTCTTATATCTGGAATAGTATTGTCCAACATTTCCTCATCAGACTGGACATGATCTTAACCTAAAAAAGATGTGTCAGATTACACATGAAGGCATTGGTCAGAAAGGTGGTTGCAAGGGGGTGGTGACCCACACAAAGACATTCTACAGAATACTTAAATGCAGAAGGAACTATATTCACAAATAAGTGCTTAAATTGAGAGTCTCTAAGGTCTGCATGAGTATCCACATACTTGTGGCTGGTATTTAACAGTAACACCTTTCCAAAATTGGTGACACGGCAGCTCAGCACTTCAGAGAACCAAGTTGTGTATTTAAGTGGTTGTATATGCATATGACCCTACTTTCCTGGGCATGAGTAGAAAAAATATTGCAACTATAGTTTGATTAAAACTGCAGCTCACCATTGAAAATAATTGCAGTGTTGTTCTGTAACAGATAAGAATCACAGAATCTTCATGGTTGGAAGGGACCTTTGAGATCATTGAGTCCAAATATAAGTGTATAAACATCTGATACCTTAAAAAAGAACCATCAAACTGAAACAAAAGCCTTATTAAAAATCTCCCATGAAATGTAATAAAGAATAATAATCCTGAAGATTTTGAACAAGTCTATATAATTTTGTTTCGGTTATAGTTTTCAATGTAGCCCATAGGAAATACCTAGGAAATGCATAATATGTTATCCACTTTGGTCTGTGTAGACATCAAGTTGTTTAATCTTTGATAAATTCCACAAAGGTTTTGCGTAAAAGACGATGAAGAGTGTGTCAGTGATGCAGAACGGGTGGAAGGCATGTTATTTGAATCAGGCACTTCCCTGGCTTACCTGATGAAAGTGGAGCTTTATCTGACCTACTGTTTGGAACAGAGACAGGAATACAGCTTCAGATACCAATTAAAACCAGAATGAAATAGTTTGGTCTTTCAAGCTCACATCGTGAATATCTACCTAAATACAAAGATGCCTCGCTAAGGTCTATATACGGAACAGTTAACTTATTCTACGCCTGTTTGTCACCCATATTTTACACTGTGGTCATTTGCAAACACACATTGAACACAAATGTACACTTAAGTTGCTGCTACCAATAAAATAGGAATAGCAATGCTATATGTTTCAGCACATTTGCAAGAGAGAGACATTGTCGTTTCGTCTTCTGTAGCAGTCTGTGCATATTGGATGGCATTAGTCAAGTCTGAGACACTGTTACGGGGCTATTTGGACTTGATCTTTGTAGTATTTCCACAAGTTTAAAATCTGTAAATCATTAAACTTATTCTTTCAAATGAAAGTGCTTAATTTTCCATTTTCAAAGTAGTTTTTTAAAGTAATTGAATATTTTAAATCATGAAGCATTAAAAAGAATGTTTATCTCAGAAAGTTTACAGCTGTAAAAACAAAATACTGTGTGGCTTTAAAAAAAAACAGATATTTTTTTTTGTGTAATAACATTAGTTGAGATAATCCTGGTGTTCTGCTTGTCTTTTGTGTTAGATATGAGCTCCTGAGACGTAAAATCCAGCAACCACTTGCATCAAATCCCCCTGAAGATTTAAATCTGTGGCACAATATTTACTCAGGAACTCAGTGGTTTTATGAAGATAAGGGTCTTAGCAGGTGAGATTACAAAAACTATAAAAACAAATGCTGGCATTTTGTATAGTGTATGTTTAATAGTTCAAAGTATTTCTTGTGTCTTTATGTAGTGAACATATTAATTATGTAATGAAATATTTTTTGTCATCATCTTTGGTATTAATCATTCTAATATGCAGGGATTTATTATTAGTCTGTCTTCTTGACTCATATGTTGTTCTGCTCTGAAAAAAAAAACCAAAAAGAAAAGAAAGATCTTGTGAAATTTTTGCTTGATAAATGATATGTTTATCCACAATTTATTATGCTTACGCAATCAAACAATTTAAATTTATATGTACACATGCTCCAGGTTTGTGTGTTGGCAAAGTAAGAGCACAGGCAAAATGAATGTTTGATAAGTCCTAGCTGGGAAACATTTGAAACTTGGTTTCAGCATTGTTTTTCTTACCTGGTTTTAAAATGCAAATTAACAATTGCTTTAATATCTCCAAAGGCAGAAGAGTATTTATTGCACCCTCAGCATATTTAATTTAAGGTTAGCTTTATGTTAGCTTCATTACAGTTAAATGCAGAGTGTTCAGAGCTGAGAGATGGAGGTCGAGTTCTGTTTCTCAGCAAGTTACGGACCCACTGTGTGGTGTACAGCAAGACATTTGCTCTTGATCAAAGTTAGTTTCCGTACCTCAAAGTCAAGGCTACCACCCTTAAGACAAGCAAACACACACACATTAGTAAGATTCAGCGTGGATTCTGATTTGGGTTTTTGTAGATAAAGTCTTGGGAACGTGACCTCTGCTCCAGACTGTTGTATAGACCAAACCAAGCCAATGGCTACTGCTGTTGGCTCGTCACTGCCTACTTGCTACAAGTCATTGCTCATTTTCATCCATTGCAGTAATTGATCACAAAGCTATTTTTTTACCTAGTCCTGCCCAAGTATCCATTTCTATCTTAAACCAGGTTTGAAATTTTACATAGAGTTTTCTTTGATTTTAACTTAGCTCATTTCAGCAGTGCTGATGTGTGCACCAGTTCTGTTAGCAGTTCAGAGGGGGCAATAAATTCTGACAGGGTCTGGGTGGCAAGCCATTAGGCACAGTCACCTTTTGGGTTAAATGAACTATGGCCAGAAAAGTGTGATAACCCTCAGCTGCACCCAAAAACTTCTACTGGGAAGGGTTCTGCAACCTTTCGCAGTCAGCAACTGAGGATGAATATGTGGCTGGAGAGAAGATGCTGCAGAGAGATGCAAGCCTTATTTTTCACAGAAAGAAAATCCATATATCAGCGTCTGTTTTCATTTGTGTCGTGCTTTAAGCACATTTCAGAATTAGTGAATTTTTATTATATTTCTGCAGAAGTCTACTTTCACAATGATTTTGTTTGGGGTTTTTTTCTTATGTCTTTTTCATTTTAGTAGGCTAAGCCAAACTTCTCTTACTTTCATTGCTGGAAATGTGGATCAAAAGATGAATCTCAAATTCTCATTATTACATTGCAAGAATAGTTTCCATTCATCTTTGATTGCATCTGTCCTATGATGTCCAAGAGAATACTAAATGATTGCAAGCAACAGAAAACACAGAAGGAAATAAGATGTGTTTTGTATATCGTCACTGTTCGCCTACAATGCTTATCATGCTGGCATGCTTTACGAGTTCAGCACGTCAGTCATTGCTTTCTTCTTAGTGGAGCTGTTAAATCTTAGCTCTTTTGAAAATCAGACTGGATGATTGCATAACAGAAGGTGCTATAGTAAAGCCATTTAAAAAAGTTAATATACTACATGAGCAACTTAATTTCCTAGAGAAATCACTAAATATTAGGCATCAATTGTATGTTTCTTTGTTGTGTTTGTAGACAGTTATACCAAAGTGCTGCAGCGTCAGTGAAAATTTGAAAAAGATGATCCTGTGTTTCTGTGATTGTGCAGTTTTGTGGGGGGCTTTCTATGATGGAATTAATTTTGAGATTGGGAAATTCCACTTAAAATTCAATAATATGCCATTAGATATAAAGAAGAAATTGTGGAATGACAGTCACTTGGTTTACTAAATATACATAAGGTATTTAATAAAGCTGCAGAAGTTGAATATATACAGTTCTGAAGCAAATTATTTTATTAAATGAGTTTAAAGTCTTAGGCACTTTTTTTTTTTCTAATTTTTTGTAGTGGGAGAGTCCTGGCTGTGTGGTGAATCACTTTTACAAATGAGACTCTGCAAGTTAAAATCAACGGGTTTCCCAAAAGAGGAAAAATGCTTCATTTGATTAAATTCTGATCCAAATTTTGGCAAGTTGCCACTGCTGTAATTACATATTGAATTGAGCTATAATCTCTCAACACCTCAGAAGCTACAACTATGAAGTGATGTGTTTTATTTTTGTTACCATGTTAATGGTGCTGAATTATTTCTAAAAAATAGACACCTTATAGAGTCTTCATTGGTGCAAACCATGCAGCTGCCCTTGTTGGAGAGGGAGGGAAGAAACAAAAACTTTCGCAGAGGCAGAAGCTTTATAGCAAATGTTTTCTACGTCTGCATTTTTCGTTCCATTTAATTATTTTTTAAATGTTTTAGGTACACAACATATGAGTACAAGCTCATAGTGCACAATGAGGTAGGATATACATCAGGTGAAGAAGTGATAGCTACTACATTAGCGGGATTACCAAAGAAAGGAAGTATCCTCATTGCACGTACTGTTAATCATACCGCTGTAGACGTGGAATGGTCAAAACCAAGTAAGTGTGCTTAGTATTTATTCCAGTAACTAGATGTTAACCTGCCATCACTTATGTTGGTCTGCCTTGCTCTCATAGGAAACACAGTCCTTGTCTTGATTTATAATATACCTAAATGTCCTTGAAAGGAAAGGAAAGAAACGGGAAAAAAAAGAAGTGCACATTTTGCTATTTCTCGGTCATGTTTGTGTTTATTATATGCTATTTCTGCAGAACAAGAATAGTGAAAGTGAAGAAATAGTTAATGCAAACTCATGAGAAATCTATAAAGCAATGGTATACAAAATCCTGTTGTCTTAGGGGTACCTTGCTTTTCTTTGTAGGAAAATTTACATATATATTCCTTCAGGTTGAGAGGATCCCCTTTCTCTCTCTTTTTGTTTTGTCCTTAAAAGGAATGTAGCCAGTTTCTCTAGTAGGTTTGCTAATATAGCAGTGGGGATTTTTTTCTTGACTTACATGCAAATGATTTTATAAGGACTGGGAGCTGAATTGCAACAAATGTAGTCTCTTTATTTTATAATTGCATGCCTGAAGTAAGCATACTTATAAAAACTGACAAATGTAATAGATCTGAAGCAGCTCACTGAAGTTTCATTACCTTAGTAATCTAACCCCCTGACCTTCTAGATGTGAGTAAACCAATCTGGTTTTATTTTTGTTCATACCTTAGAAATTTTCTTCATATATGTTTGTGAATGCAAAGGTAACACACCAAGGCAGGTCCACTCATTATTTGAAAACCTTATCATATTTTGTTACTTCTTATGTTGCAATAAGATATTAATTATTTCTGTATACCCATGTTTCATTTTTTCATACTATTAGTTTTTAATTCTTTTATTGTTTTCTTTTGGAACTTGGTAGTCCTTAATGCAGGTTGCTTTGCATCTGGAAAACCAACTGAAGGTTTCAGGCTTGTATCTGTACCACTTAAAATAAAAGTAATATATCACTCTTGGTTAAGAATTTCTATGACAAAACTGTGCTATTAAATCTGAAAATATGCTTTTGGCTCTTATCAATTCTATTTCGCAGTCAGCTGAGTCCTGCTCTGTGGTACAACGTGTCATCTAAAGCAGTATGTATCAGTGCTTAAAGTTTTTGTCATAATTATTCTTTTAATCTTGATGTCTACTGGAAACACAGTTGCATTTAGTCAGATCTGAACTTAAAATGTTTGACAAAGTACAGATAAGATAACAGAATGTATCTGAGTTAATGGAGGAGCAAGGCTTGCCTGGAATCCTTGTTTATCCACCAGCTCAGACCAATGAATGTCCTTCCTTGTGCAGCCAGAAAATTGTACAGGTTTTTTTTTCTTTCTTTCACTGGGGAAGATAGTGCTGGGCAAAACACATTTTAAGAAGAAATATGAAGAGGTGATTTTTTTCCCCTGTAAATATGCTTCTGAGTGTATTACAGCTTCACATGCATATGATGCTATCACACTTATTTTAAAGTGATAACACATAGATTTTCATTTTCACTATGGCCAAAAGGTCACCCAGGTAAAGTTGAGTGAATGACATAGGCACTTGTGTCTTATTCATTGCTAAAGGACTAACACAGGAATTCAGGACTCTTACAGTGGGGTGGGCTAGAGATATGTTTTTTTGAAGGGAAGGAGCAATAAATGAAAAATTCTTTGAGGTTTCCATCTTAAACTAGTGCCATAGAGCAATCTGATATGCTCTCTTCCTCCTATCTGTGTGAAAGCCAACCTTTCACTAATGGCAAGCTGCAAGGTCTGTGCACCACTGCTAGTGGTGGGCTTCTCTTATTAATTTCTTAACTTTACAGATTCCATTGTCATCATTGTCAGCTCTCTACAGTATTAGGTAGGATAACTGACAACTATGGAAGAGCAGTCTGTGTCCCTGATTACAAGGGTTAAATTGAAGGCACGGGATGGGATCTTTGCTTTTTTAAACAAGAGATTGTGCACAAAATTTGTTTTTCTCTTCAAATAAATGTTGTTGATTTAAAACAAAACAAAACAAAAAACAACTTGTTGACTGAATGTTTCCCAGTTGATCTCCCAATGTTTTTCCTTTCTTTTCTTAGCACTACAAGATTTGCAAGGAGATGTCGCATATTACACTCTCTTCTTGAATTCTACTCATGACAGAAGATCTCTGAGGATCCAGGCTGATGTAAACTCTATAGTCATAGGTGATTTGCAGCCCAACACAGAGTATCAGATATTTTTTCAAGTTTTTAATGGAGTCCACAGCATCAACAGTGAAGTTGTGTGTGTGACTACCTCAGATGGAGGTTGGTTAACAGTGAATGTGGCTTGGCTTAAAATCTGAGAATGAAATTGATTGATTTTTGTTAAGGTTGAGATCAGTCATCCTTCCATTATAAAATTTCCGGTATAAAAGGAAAAAGGGCTAAAACGCTAAAATGCTTAAGTGCTGGTTGTCATCATGTGGTAGATCAATAAATGGTCCCACTGAGACAGAAGCAAAAGCTTTAATAGCAGATATTAACCCAGTTTGTTCTTATGTTCTCCTGCATATGCCTGTCTGTGTGCACTAAGTTTGGAACTGAGTTCATATCAATAAATGGCAGAATTTAGAAACGATTAATGGGTTTTTTAAAAGATTTGCTCTGTGAAGCAATATACTTTTGACATGACAGTCATACACAGGGCCTTCCCTGAGTCACTAGAAATACTCTAGGTATAAGTTCAACCTCAAAGAAAATTCTCTATGAGTCATTTCTATGCCATTGGGCAAGTGCAGGGGGAGGAATAAAATAAAAAAATAATTGTGAATCAGAAATGTGTTTAGAATGGTCTTTCTAATCTTTTTGCTTTATAAAGTCTCATTATAAACATTATAATATCATTACCTCAGAAGCAAGTGTTCCAGGTCATTAGCAAAGCACTTTAAGTGAGGATTCTATTTCCTTTCTGATGCCAAAGGTCAACACCTTTTGTTTATAAAATACAATCAATCACAAGAACATTTTTTCAACTGATAAAGATGGGTTCTTATAATAAAAATAGGTCTTTGCATGGTTATTTCTGACATGCTTAGATAATTATGTAATTTAACGCTAAGGAAGGTGTTGTGGGTTTTTTTTAAAGTGAGTGTTAGACTTCATCATTACCTATAGTAATCAACATTCAAAACCATTTACATAATGACAATATTGCATAGTGCTTCATAGTGCTTCAGCTATGAGGCTGATAACGTCACGTTCCACCGGACATAAAGTATTTTCGTCTCAGGTTTTGCTTTAAAAGCAAAATGTTCTCTTTTTTTTTTTTTTTTTTTTTTAAGGATTAGGATTGGGGAGACATAAAAATAATGTTTGAATAATGTTTGTATGTTGGGGGTGCAGATGGGTGAATAATTTGTCGTCATATCTCACTGGCCACATACTACTGATGATTGACACTGTGCTGCTGGTATAAAGCATTTTGCCATCAGTTCTCATGGTTTCTAACTGAGAGTATAATAAGCCAATTTACAGAAGACTACAGACTGTGATAACTTCATCAGAGGAAAGCAGATAAGCAGTGAACCCTTTGCTAAACCTAAATACTAATCTGCATTTGGTTAAACAAGTGCTTTTGCAGAGACAGCTGGAGTTTATTCAGTTTCTTCCTTTATTTCTAGAGCCTGAGGGCATGTTCCCTCCAGAGGTTGTCATCATCAACAGTACAGCTGTACGTGTCATCTGGACATCGCCTTCAAACCCAAATGGTGTTGTCACAGAATACTCTATCTATGTAAATAATAAGCTCTACAAGACTAGAATGAACGAGCCGGGATCCTTTCTTTTAGCAGATTTGTCTCCATTCACTGTATACGATATACAGGTTAGAATATCTTTTCTGGATTGTATAATGTACTTTAAATTTACATAAAATAGGTGTATTTTTACATGGAATGTTGTTTCATTAATTTCTTTACATATACGGATATATATTTGCACTGGTGTTTGTGTGCATATACATACAAGACATTTATTTTCAGCATCTTTTAGCTCTGTGTACACTTTTCATAATACAAATTTCCATTATCTTTTTTCAAACCATCAAAACTCCATTTACTTTCCCCTAAATGCTCCGTGCTACAACATTAGCAAAGCCCCAACATATATTACAAAGAGGCAAAGATTCTACTCCTACTCATTAAAAGAAAATTGCAATTGTTTTAGAAACATCAGGCATGCATAATATATCAGCACAGAGAAATAATGATATTGCATTTGTCACCCTTTTATAATTTTTTTTCTCCTTATCCTTCTGAGAAGCAAGCAGAGCTGATCTCTGAAATCATAGTAGTACTTTCTATGCTGTTAATAAGTACAATATTTTTGTGTTGCTTTTCCCTTTCTCTGTCTCTATCTGTACCTCTCTGTTCATATATCTAATGAAAGACAAAATACTGTGTGCAGAATAAAAAAAGACAAATCTTTCTATCCTTAAGTTGTATTAATATATTCAAGAAATGCAGTTTGGCACTTACTTGTAACTATACCTATTTTCTTCAGGTTTGGTTTGCATTATATACGAGAAGGACTTAGTAATACTATGTATATTCCGTTCTGAAAATTTGCATCCAGTTACTACATGTCATAAATAAACATTACAGGCAGGCATACCATAACAGACTTCTATGTTCCAGCCCCTCTGAAACAGCAAACCTCCATCCATGAATACACATATGACTTTCTGAATGCTGCTTGGAAACACATTTGTCTTTTCTCAATAACAATGCAAATTCAGTGTCCTGCCTCACTTATAGGCTCTCTCTATTAATTTACCATGGCCACCTTCTGTTGCCTGAGCCGTTAATTACTCTTCTCTTCTGCTTTCTGTCTTTATATTGGACTTATATTTGCATCAATGTGATAGGTAAAACCAAAATAAGCTGGTATTAATTCTGTTTATTTATTTTCTTCCTTTTTTGTGGAAACAGTATTATCTTGGATGCATATGCATATGCATCTTCCTGGTAATCTTACTGCATTATCGTTCTTTTTTTGTGCTCTTTTATTTTGAGTAACTTCTCTGTTGACAATACAGAAACAGTGTTGCCATCCTTGGCTAGCTATTTCACTTTGCCTCTGCTTAGTTTAATCCCAAGAATTGAAGGAATATGTTTTTATTTCTGTGCCAGTTTTCATTAAAACGTATATGGTTCCTATTTGCTTTTTCACTTTTAATTTTCCAGAATAGACATGAAGGAATAGAAAACATTAGGAAAAATTATCCTTATTTTCAGGCCAGAATATATGGTAGTAGTAGAAAACTTACTTGAGGCCCCAAATCGGAGTACCTTTTTTACAGTGTTGCGTACAAGATTCTACATATACATATAGAAAAACAAATTCACTGTTGGTGATAATTTAACAGAGAAGAGCAATTAGTGCCAGAGGGCAGCATATACCCTTTTTCTGAAAACAGTGTGGGAAAATGTGATACAGCACAGGATATCTCTGATAAATGCACTTGTCTCAAAGCTAAGGTAATTTCCTGGCTGTGTGGAGTCTGTTAAAAATAAAAGAGTAAGACCTTGGGTGAAGACAGAAGTCTAAACAAGTAACAGAGCTTACTACTTTCTGCAGCTGACTACGTGAAACTCATGTTCTTTTTCATCAGATTGAAGCCTGCACGGTGTATGCCTGTGTGAGAAGCAATGGGACCCAGATTACAACTGTGGAAGATGAGCCAAAGCAGCTGTCGGCACCCATTATTGACATAACTGGCTCAAGGTACTATGCTATAGGTGGCTTTCATATTTCAGAGGAATTTGTGGCTGCAATGGAAACCAGAATGTAAGGTTGTCTTCTCTCAATTGTATAAGATGCATAAAAGAATTCAGTATACACTTTGAAAACATTTTTTATGGTTGTTATTTTGGTCTTGTAGTTTTTGGCCAAAAGAGCAGCTGAAGAAATCTCACCCTGGGTTGATTGTACATACCCATTTGGGTATCACTGTACTGTGATAATAAATAAAGCATAAGTGAAAGTAGTTAAGAGAAGAAGTGTAGAGGAATGAAAATTATCACATTTTGCTGTCAGTTAAGAGGGGGAAGATTAATGCTCAGGGAGCAATACGATGCTGATAATGGAAACTTAGAATAATTGTGGGGAAAAAAGTCACCTATCACAACAGTAAGAATTAGTAAGTGATCTTAAAAGGCACACGTATATCTATGTATCCTTGAACCACTGTTTGCAATCTGCTTATGCACTACATCCACAGGCATGTGCAAACTTCTTAGGTGTAAAGGGAGCATCAGCTTTAAAGTCCTTAGAAGCAGCCACATGCAGTCATTCTTTGGGAGTTAACGTCTTCCAAAGACAGACTAAAACTAAGCTTGCTAACACATTTTTCAGAATTTCACCAACAATAAAACAGCCTTCTGTGTGTATGTTACTGCTCATGTGATACACTTCTGGTGATGCATGCTCATTAGCAGTGTTTCCTTTATAGAAAGAAAAACAAGATCTTTTTTAAAAATAACAAAAACACTAACATCTGAGCCTTCAGAAATGGCCAACACAATGGATTTGCTTCTCCAGTCTCTTAAGGAGTTTGGTTTGCTGTTTAGCTTTTCTACATTTTGCTCGAATTCACCATTTGTCTCTGTATAAGGGTGAAATTAAGCTTGCTATTTTTCTGTCACACATACAGATATAGTCAAAGCTTTTTGATGATAAGAACTCAATTCAGGTTCTCGTCTTTTGCCCTTGGCTTTAACTTATGTATGCCTTTGTCTGTATTGTCTGTACTGCAAACACTTGTGCATGTTTCTGCTATTATATATAAACTAAATATGTCATAACACATGAATGCAAAAGGATCAAAAATGCCTTCCTACTTTATAATCTGCTCAGCCAGAAAGAGACTCTGTTTCTACACTGCCTTTTCCTACATGTCATATTATCATCAGCTGTTCTTATATCCCAAAAGAATACTAACTACTGATCGATTGCCCGGACATGTCTGGCCGTGGCCTACACGTGCCCCGGGTAGTTCATTTATTTGCCATGGTGGATTTGCTAGAGTGGAATTTAATCAATAGCTAATTCATTAATTCTGGTCCTCGAGTATGTAAGGATTGTGCAGTATAAAAATGACTGGCTGGCTTCAGCTTTGATTGAAATATGACAAACACTACAGCTGACAGCTTCAGCAGTTGCTGGGCTGAATATGAATGTTGCTTATTTATCTTCCATGAAAGAAAGTGCTTGGGCAAAAAAAAAGACTGTTTGTGTAGGCAAGAGGACATTCTAATACATATCTGTCATCAAACAGAGAAAAAAAGCATTTCTACAGTATAGACTCATGGGATACCTGAGATATAATACAGACTGTGCAGTTTATGGTCTTTAATTGGAATCATGGTGTTTTTCCCTCTTCTGAATCAGTTTGTGGGGCTGTATTATTGATGAGAATGCTGTAGGATAATGTCTTTGTAGCATTCACAAATAATTGTTTTAAAATTTGCCTCAAGCTGCTGCATGACATAAATTATAATTTCACTCACCAACTTTTTAGAAGTCTTTCTGATAGCAGCTCCATCCACACTGTTCTAATGAAGGTTATACCACTGGAGCTATTATAAATACCTTACTTTTCCACCCTTTACAGTTAATAACTCAGCTTCAGGCTGAAACTCGGCACAAAAGGTCGCAGTCCTGGAATGATTATTTTATAATGCCAAACTTCAAATAGAAAACAGTATGGGATCCAGTCCTGAAGTGCTAAGTCAGTTTGGTATATTTCTTTTCTGTATTTTGGGGTTTTTTGGGGGAGGTGGAGAAGTTTAGGTAGAAACAAATCCTATTGAAATCAAGTATGCTTTGGATTTTTTTTTGCTTAGGACCTCAGGGTTTGTCTCTATAGAGAAGTATTGTGTTTTATTACACATTTTAGAAAGTTCTCCAAGTATTGCCTGCGTGCGGGATGCCGGCAATTCTGTTCAGTGCTTAATTAAAGGTTTGATGTCTCTGAAAACACCATGTGACAGAAACTAGTGAAAATCCTTCACAGCTTTATGAAGAGAGGGCTCTTTCTACACCTTGGAGAGAACCAGAAATCTTAGTAATGGTATAATAAATATATGAATACAGATGAAATGCTGAAGAAGATGGTTGTGGAGTCATATCCAGCCAACCTATGACAAGATAACCAGAAATATCCAGAGAACAAGCAAAACACAAAGGTTTCTCATGTGTGCTTAGTTTTATAGCACTTTCCCAGATGTGTTCATGACAGTGTTCCCATGGAGGAAACCTGATCACTCTCCCTACTTTAGTAATGGGAAAAACAAAGCACAGAAAGATTTATCTAAGTAGTTTGTAGCAACAACAGAAGCATAATGCTATTTATCAGACTTCCTCTACTGTGTCATCCCACCTCTCTAATTATATTAGCACTGCAGTCCATGGTGCAGTGGGTAGTTAAATCTTGCAATAATGCTGAAGCAGTTGCATGGTATGTGTGCTGTCATGATGAGGGAAGTATTTTATCTACTGGTCATTAATAATAATGGTGTTCCCCATCTTAAGAATGTCAGGTGAATCTTGTGATTTTTTTAAAAATTTCAGCTCCTGAAAGTAAAGTAATTGAATCTTAGATTTAATGTGATGTTTTTTAGAAAAAAATTAACCCTTGTATGGGATGAGATTAACACAACATTCATTCTCAGTATTCAAAAGTGAGGCTGTATTTTATTTTTAATCTTCTTTTGTTAAACCTTTACTACTGTGTTCAGAAAAAAACAATCAGGATTTCTTTTCATGACTCATGGACACTTGAAGCAGACAAAAAAAACAGGATTTCCTTCCTAAAGTCTGATTTAATAAAATGTGTCTGATATGATATCCAAAGTCTGAACTACTGGTATTTTTCATGGATTTTAAAAATACCAATATTTCTACCTGGAAATGTTTGAATGAATTGTCTTCACATGCTTGAGCCAAAGGATTTCAGTGTGCTCTTTTGCACCAAAAGCAGATACACCTTTGTGGATCAGTCTGAAATTGTTCTTTGTCTCCTGGAGGTGCTGCAGCACCTCATGGACCTTTTAGTCTGAAGGAGGTCTTTTCCATGAACCTGGTTGGGCTGCCTTTTCTCTGGGAGCTGAGCCCTACTTCAGTATTTTCACCACGTTGACAGTAGTCACAGAAGGGACTCACCCAGCATTTGAACTGTCATAAATTGCAGATGACTGAAGTTTTTTCTGGGTAGGGAATGACTAAATGCCAAGCATTGTACATCCACCTGTGCCCTGAATTTGCAAGTCTGCTTCTGTAGTTCAGGCTGTGGGCACTTACCCGCATAGACACAACTCCGGTTTACCTCAGAAGGGAGTCACTGAAGATGTTGAAGAGGACTGGGGGGCAGGCACCATCCCCCCGTTTCTGCAGCTATGTCACATGTATACTGTATGTGATAAAGCTGGCTGCAAGCTAAAGCTCCCATCCTATCCCAATAAATCTGCACTTGCTCAAGAAGGTTCTCAGCTCAGCCCTGGGTTATTTCTTCAGTGGGGAGGGTGTCAAAAAGCCTCTGTAGTCCTGTGAAAACCCTGCTGAATTTTTTAAACTGAGCTATGCAGTGTTCTTGCTGTGATATTTTGAAAACCAACACAATTTGTGGTGGGGGAGAATCATCAGAAGGTGTAGACGTAACTGAAACATTCATGAAATTAAGGAGGCTGCTTATTTGTGAGTATATACAGCTGTGTTTGTATTGGGAGATCATACTGAGTTTTAACCTTTCGGTGGCACTGGTCAGTGAATTCCAATGCTAAATGATTTCTTTGTGCAGCTCTAATTTTTCACAGTCCTAGGCTATGTCCACACCTAACCCGTATCTATAAGTTGAATAATAATAAGGTAATTGCTTGTTAAAAGAAAGAGATGCTGAACTCTACAGAAAAGGCAAAATGTTCAAACCATTGCATCAATTCTTAGGCCTAGTTTGAAATTATTTTACAGAGAAATATGGCTTGCAAAACTGCAAAAATTGGCACAATACTTTGAAAATATATCCTCAAGCATCTCGATGAAACTTGAAGAAAGCAAATAATTCAAAAATATGGCTTGAAATGCTTTCTTTATTCCTGTGATCTATACTGTGTAAAGACCAGGAGAGAGTTACAATAGCATTTATAAAGGTTGAAGTACTCCTTTCTTTTCCTTTTCTTTATATCTTTTTTTCTGATGTTTATACAATTACAGTTAGGTCCTGTAACATTATTAAATGTAGATGTGTGTGTGTGTTCATGTGCATGTGACAGAGTATGTAGTGAATACAAAATAGCCATGTACAGAATACAGAATTAAATCTGGTTTAGATGAAGACCTTGGAATGATAATGGTGACTCTACAAGTCACCTATGAAATTATTTCTTCATAGGTGACATTAATTCCTGTTCTGCAAAGGCTCATTGCTGTGTATATTCCTCTGTTTATACCTCAAGGAAGTGAAATAATAGTTCAGTTATTTTTATTCTGTTAAGATGTCAAAGTTTATCTCAGCAGCTGCTGTTTCATTGTATGATTTTCACTTTAAATTAATGCTAATTTATGATGTCACTGCCATTCTGACAGCAGCTGTGTAATTGGGACATGGAGATTAAAAAGAGGTGTTTGGAGTCTAACTGTATATTGTGCAATGTAGTCAGTTCTCCACAGGTTCTCTTTTTGTACTCAAAGAAAGTCATTGTTAAATAAATTTGTCTTATGTAGCATTCCAGAATGATTATGCAGAAATGAAGTTTTCATTTGAAATATCCATGTAAAATGTGTACGTTTTAAGAGGCAGAACAAATTCCTGTCTCAACTGTCCCATTTGACATATTTTTTAAAAATTGCAATGCTAAGTGATATTTTAGAGCAAACAACTGCACATTTTCAGTTGTGACAGGAATGCTACAGTTTAACATTTTTCCTTTAAGGTACCTTCTTCCTTAAACTAATGATGGTCTGATATCAGAACTGAAATCAACAATAGGATTTTGGTTTACAGAAAGTCTTTTATGGGCTACAGAAGTTATACTCTTGCACTCAAAATCAGAAGTCTTGAGTCTTACCTTTGAAAAGCATTTTTTACTTCTAATTTTATGTCAATGAATACATCTAATATTATATTTATATTTAATTTTATTGTATTATATTTAAAAATATTTCATATTAAATAATAATTTTATTATTTACTGATACTTTGAGTATATATATACATATATATATACTGATACTTTCTTTAAATTCTTTGCTGAAGAAAATATTTCTGAGCAACATACTTTTTTTTTTTTTTTGTATAATTTTTTTGAAAGCAGAGAAAAGACAAGGTGAATGCAAATCTATTCTAACTGGGACTGAGCACAACATAAGCTGCACTGGTTGCAGCTCAGAGGGATGGGGGTGGTCTTTTTCCCCCTGACCGCCCATCCTCCGCAGGGTTCCTGACTGAGAATGGAACGGTCACACCAGACATGAAAATAGTTCATGTGAGCCTGTGCTATAGGACCAGGAAAGCATATTGAATCTTTTCTACCACTGAAATGAAATGAGTAAAATGCTCAAAAGTTTATTGCACATAAGTTTCCACAAGGATGAATGGGTTATCCTTTGAGGGTGCTATTTAAAAGACTTTGATTGGATGTGTGATTTATTTTCCCAGAGTATTATCTCATATTGACACTTTTTTCAAACTTCTACACCTTTTGATTATTAAAGCAGCTGTGAAATCCGGAGGAAAGTTTCAGACAGTTCAAAATATTTCACTTCATATGAGTAGTATAAAATGGAACTACTATATGGTAGTCCTTTAATGTGAGTATTCACAAAAGCATAAATACTTTAAATAATTTAGCAGATTATAATTTTTCTGTTTATTACAGATCTCTTCAAATCAACTGGGCATCACCAGGACAGCCAAATGGCATTATCCTGGGATATGAACTCTTACGTACAGCGTGGCAGAGGTGTACCCCATCAAAGACTCCAAGAAGCAGCAAAAGTAATAGAATGTGCATCTCATTAGAATGCAATAAGCATGAAAATATCTGTGGAGAAGTGTGTTATCATCCAGAATTGAAGGTATATGTTTATTCTTAAGTTAGCAACGTAATCAAAAAATATACTTTTAGCAATAAGTCTGTAAACCAAATCTCTTTATTTATTGGAAGAATGGAATTTGCTCCTTTTGAGATTTTAAAATCAATGCTCTGATACGTCTCTTGAAACTTTTAAAAATCAACTATGGATGTTTGAGCTTAGTACAGCTTAGCTGTATAAAAATCTCCAACAGTGTATGTGAGTCAGCTGATGACAAGTGATTCTGTTGTCTTAAGTTTGTGATTGTTGTCTGTATTTCTCTTTTCAGGAGAAATGGACTGGTTAGCATTTATGAATGTGTCTGGCATTAACACTTTGGTTTGGAGCAATAGTACTGTTCTGAAGTGAGTCCCCAGATTGATTTTATTTACTACATGCTAGTTCAGGGTAGAAATGGGTTTTGATACATGTGAATTAAATCCCTTGCACAGGAAGCTAAGCCAGAACGCGTTCTTCAAAACCCCTTCAAATACAGTCCAGCTCTGGATGGGGACTTTAGGCTCCCAAACAGTCTGTGGACCACCTCATTTCAAAGTATACACCTGAAGCTTCTTTGCTTCAGAAAACTTTGCTCCACGTACATAGTGTGCGTGTTCATAGCAAGGAATCAGGCTGTATCTGATCCAAAGAAAACCTCACAAGCCATGTGAGGAATCTCAGTGCCCACCCCTTGAATCTGCTGATCCAATCCAATGGTGCCAATTTACATGGTTGGTATATATGTATATAGATCTCTGTATGCATTTTTGCATCCCACTTAAAAGAATCAGTTTTGCTCTGCTGTGTACCATAGATCACATACTGAGGAGGGTGTGATCACACACTAGAGGAGATTTTTGTCTGCTCAAGTATTCAGATATATGTTGAGCACTTGATGGTTGTTCACATGGCTCCTGTTCATATGACATCAAGTGATTGTATTGGACCACTTACAAGTGATAGGAAATTTTCTAGGTGTATGCAGAATTTCAGAAACGCTAGTAAAACTATAAAGCTTCTCTCTGTGTGAGGAGTCATTTCTCAGACCCTACATGGCCAGTAGTGGTTCTTAACATGACTTGCTGTTTTGTCTCCCCCCTCAAATTCTTCTTTGGCTAAATGCTTAATGACCAGATTCTCTGGTCATTAGTACAGAAAAACTATTTAGATTCAGCTACAAGTGGGTGGCTGTTACATGACAATGATGAGCAGCTCTGAATGGGATCCATTGTGGTTTGTCAGATGTATTTTTAAATTATGGCCGTTTTCAGGTTAATCTTCATATGAGTTCCTGTTTAGGAGTAGGATCAATAATGTAGAAGGAGTCTGTAATGGTTTTTATTGACAAATGAGGTAGAAAACTCTTAGTTTGAAAGTAAGATTTAATGTAATGAAATAGTGCCTCTATTTGTCAAAGCCATCATCACATGTTCCATGACTAAAGCAAACAATATGTATACACAAGATTCCCTGTCAGACAAGACAGTAATTAAGGAAGTGAGTTATTTGAGGGGTTCAAATCAAAATATAAATTACTCCAGCCAACATAGCTTTAGCTTTTGAGTTCCCTTGAAAGCAATAGTGTACTAAACATATGTATTTCTGAAATCTTGCAAGTGAATTGTGGGCAATTATTTGTTCTAAAAGGTAAATTTAGTTATTACAAGATTTTGGCAAGGTAGACTTTTTAATACAACTTGGCATGTGTATGAGTTGAATTTGTATTACATTACTTTTAGAAGTTTTCTGCCCTGTTTTTATTTTTTTTCAGCCTTCATGTGTTTATGATAACTTTGAGCTCGGAGAGTGTCCATTTATTTTTATAGCTTCCTGCCTCTCTCTTTTTTTCTATTTCATTTTGCATTATTTTGTCATAAGGGTGTCTGTACTCTGAGACTGCAGTTAGGAGTGGGTACTATTTGGTTAAGTAATGGACATATAAATGACTGGAAGGTCCACAGGAAACGGAAGCACACATCCATAAAATGACTTAGGAGTAATTTTTGTGGGTGAATTAATTAAAATCTCCCTCCTGATGCTTTGCCTGGGTTGCTATGTGTAATCCCACCAGCCTGCAAAATGTCTGTAAAAGGCCCTGGCACATCCATGTTCCTCTCAGTCTCTGGGGCAGAACAAAACCTTATGTGGCAGCCTTCTGTCACATCTTTATAGAATTCCCTGTCAATCTATGACAGCTATAATGCTGAAGCATGTAATGTTAGTATATGTGGTCTTTAGATTCAACAGTTGAAGAAAAGCAACACTGACCAGCATGCGCTTGTTCTGAAAAGAAAGTCTATCACAATGCCAGCTGCTATTTGCTGTTTGTTAATTGTACAGCCAAATGCAAAGAGGTGCTACTGAGAGTGAAACGCTGAGTGGTTTAAATCATGTTTAGATACTGAATAACAACAAAGTTTTGTGTTTATTTGGTCAGCAAAAGCAGGCAGAATGCATATACATTGATCCAATACACAAACATGTGGAGTTTTCGCTTTTGCTCAAGTAATTTATTGCACCCTGTATACAAGGCACAATGGGTAAAAATTCTCTCATATAATTTTCTTGAATTCAGGAGTATAAAGTGAGAGCAAACCTGGGCCTTTTATACAAAAATAATTTGGAGATATGTCTTGGGTTTATTAATATTTACTTATGTATTTATGGGTTAAATTTGGCATCATCAACTTGCTATTTTAAGACACCAGAGAAAAAGAGGGACTAGTTATAATTTCTTATCACCAAAATATAATCCCCTCCATCCACACAAGCCAAAGTTTTCCAGTAATAAGAGTACAAGGGTGTGTTTTCACTGCACAGCAGAGAGGGATACAAAGACACTGCAGCTACTGTTGGCTGAGTTGGGTCCAGCTAAGCAGCACGGTTATATTAGAAAGGCACTGATAAATAGTCTGGGTGCAGGGTTGCACTGGGATATGTGTGCTGCCTTTAGGATCCAGGTTAGTAACTCTGCGTAGCACTGTGCTGTGTAAATTAACCAACTTGCTCAGAGCTGTCTTGGGAATCTCTAAAAGAGCAAATGACCTTTTCACTACAAGGGACATGTGTACCTGCACATTCATGGGCTCATGAACACCTCATGTTAAGCCTAATGAAGACCAAAAAAAGATTCCTCCTACCTTAAATAGTCTTTGCAACAGATCCTTACTTCCAGTTTCTAGTTATCAATCCGGTTTTCTGCTTCAGTGTCAGAGACCTTTGTTATTTTAACTAAAGCTAACATAGTGCTATGCCTGGTATCCCTACATTGGTGTGTGTTATCAGACTTGGGTGGATTTATAATTCTTGAGAGCAGAAAGAATTTAGAAAGGGGTTTTTTTTGTGTGTAGTTTTGCAGAAAAACTGGGAATACGGTCTCATGATGAATTTTGTCAGCTGCCAGGAGTATCCCTATGTCCTGTGTACCTTTTACAGTAACCTGTGCTGCTTGGGTGTTTCCAAGCTGCCAAAATAGATAGTCTTTTCCTAGCTGTTTTCAGTAAGTTGTGATTCATAACTCTATCCATATTTGGAATCTCAAAACAGACATCAGTTTACAGAGCTCATGTCATGGGACCTGCAGAGCTGTATTTCAATTAGCAAGGGAATGTGCCCTAGCTTCACCTATCAGGGAGCATAATCTCAGTACTGATGTGAAAGGCGTTCCTGTATTAACTGTGTAGCTACTGAACTGTTGTTATTGGCATCCTGAGGTGAACACTGAAAATAATGAGATAGGTACAGTAAAAACATAATTAAAATAGTGGCATAAAGGCTAATAATTCCCATACACAATGGCTCCTGAGTCTGAACATCAGTGGTTAAAAGGGTCCTGACTGACAATGTTAATACAGCTTCAGCACATTTTATTTTCAGTAGCAACAAGCTGTATAATTCTGCAGTTAATGAACTAATCAAATATAACTCTGACATTACTAGGAGGTACAGGTTTACCCCTTTACTTGCTATAATTAATATGTGCCATTTGTTGTAAACACCAGCAGGACTCTTTCCTTTAAGGACAGGAGGAGCATAATGATGGCTTGATAGCTAACCTCAAAAGAACAATTTTCAGGAGTGGAAACTAACACATCTCGACATCAGTGAAGGATATTCCATCAATATTTATGTAAAATTTGCTATTAATGCTAGCAGTATTCTGCAAATTCTTTTTAAGTTCCTTCAGGCTCAGAGAACTTTTAAAAAGATAACACGTCGTGTATGGTGTGTGTTGTAACACACCTGAAAGACAGGAAATGAAACTCATTTTAAGAAGATAATATATAGTGATTTGTAACAGAATAACAATAATTTCTGCTCATGGATTTTAGATCTAAGGCTGTATCAGTTACCAAAAGGGAAGAGCAGTTCGAGAAAAGAAATGAGTGCGTAAGTATACTTAGCAAAAAAGGGTGTCTATATAGATTCAGAGATAATTTAAGTAAAAATGAATGAACCTTGCTAATTTAAAAAAAGTCCTTCTCACATGAGAACATGATGGGTCAATCATTACTCTGGTGTTTGCTCCACAGGCAGAAATTTTTAATGAACTCCTGTAGCTAATAGGAATTCCTTAGAGTGTTTTGTGAATTGCTATTTCACAAAGTGGCTCTGGCAGCAAGCATTTGACAAGAAGGATAAACATGGCTGCCTAGCACATCTGTTTATTCGAGCAAATCAGTCCTAGCTCAACTGGCATGTGTCCATAAGGCCAGATAATATCCTTCAGCAAAGTCTTCAGCAAGCAGAGGAATCAGGGTTGACACAATTTTAATTAAAAGTGAGCTGCGTTGGTAACTTTGGAGCATTTTTGAAAACTGTTAAAATATGGTGTAATCCTGCCGCCAGACTTGATATCTGGTGACTCTGTGCTAGTGTCATGGCTGACTGGGCCTTTCCCAGGTATTGGTAATAAGCCATTCTTTATGCCCAGCCCTTCCCAGTCTCTGTGCTCCTGGGTCACAGTCCCACTGTGGGCTTAGATGGGAGGATAACTACAGGATTGATTTGTACATAACTGAGTCTACCATTACTTTTAAGGGTTCCCGTGATAGCTAAGGATGAACATTTGTATCATCTCCATAGACAGTAAAGGCCTCCTGGTTACCAAGCACGTGTCAAGCATTCAACCCTCTGTACGAGGGTGAGATCTCTGACCTGGCTAAAATGTCACTCCATCTGATCTCTACGAGGCTTCTGCTCTCATGTACAAAGTAACGCCAACCAATTGGGGCTGCCACTTTTAGATCTAAGAGGATGAGATAATAATAACCTTTTGCTACTATAACTTTCAATCCATCTGCTTTTCTTCTTTGTCAATGACATAATTTTAGCATTACTTGAATGCATTTTATTTTATGGATTGATAATGCAGAATTCCTGGGATGAATATCAATGCAAATAGAAACTAACTATCTTTAGAGGACTGCCAAAAAAGTGTTATTTAACAATTTACAGCTGACTGCAGAGGATGTTATGGAGCTACATAATAATAGCACCAACTACATCAATCGGTAATGCCAGATGAGAATCTGAATGGGTTTTAGAGCTGACTGGATCCCTTTTTGCAATTTGTCTATAGGGTATGGAGAAATTCTGGGCATCTTAAATCATCTTTAACAAGGAAAAGTACCTGCTGAAACTATTGTAACATACCTGGGTGTTCAGCCAGGGATTTTTTGAGGGAATTAAGGAAGAAAAGGAGAGACACCAGTAATAATGAAATGTTACAAGTAATGTTCCAACCACAATGCTCTAGAGTACTAAAATGGCCCTCCTAGACCCTGTGTGAAATATGCACGGCAGTTGATTCTACTGAGAATTCACAAGAAAAAGGGGAATTTCTTAGAACTGGGAACAAACATTGCATGGAATGTAAAATGGCTGTTCAAGCATTTGAGCCTAAATAATGCCAAAAATGTGCTAGTTTCTTTATCTGAAGGATGGAAAGACTGTGCTCAGGTGAAATTTGTGTGGTGTGTGTCACTGAAAAGAAACAGCTCAGGGGTGACAAATTAAATCCATAGAAGGAAGAGGAGAAATTTGGCTAGACAGATCACAGAGGGAGACACAATCCCAAGGAATGTGCAAATTGGTACCAAGAATGTGTGTGGAACGTGCATTTGGCCTCCTTTCATGCAGGCACAAAAAGACTTTACTGGCTCTGGTGTCTCAAGCTCAGGATGCAGTAAGAAAGACAGGACAGAGGCCATTCTTTACAAGTGTGAATAGTTGTTGCTAGATGTGATCTATTTGGAGGACAATGATAGGATAGTACTTGATGTGATATTTCAAATAATGCTTTTAAATGACAGAAATAAAGAGAGAGACGGTAGTCCTCTAGGTTGCTTTGGAACCAATGGTAAATGAAGAAAAGCTCTGGCCTGGGGTGTGAGCCAGTCATAAAAAAAGTATCCAAAAGATGGGAAGCAGGGAAGAGGTGTAAAGCAGAGTTTTATTTGACATCTTAACTAATGATCTGGAAGAGAGAACAGTAGGTTAATTAAATTCAAAGATTGGATTATATTACCAGTGACAAGATGAACAGCAAAATAATATAATAGGACCTACAGAGACTCTAAATTCCTCAACAGAAAATGGCAAAATTCAGCTACGTTGGTATTCTAAAACAGATGCTGAATGAGAAAGTGTTCTGGAAAAGCAGAAAACTGTGTGACAATTCAAAGCATATATGGTTAAAAAACCTCAAAGTACAGTGAGGAAAGAAGAATGCCTTCTGCCCTATCTCATGTTAATTTTGGGTTATGTATTCTTTATGTATTGTAAATGGTAAATACAGAATCTAACCTAATTGTCTCAAGGGTGATTGAGTAAAGACCATACAAAACTGAACAAAACAAAACATCATTTATTCACATAGAAGTCTGAGAGAATTAGTTTATGGCTTAAGAAAAGTAGTAATTTTTTCTTGTATGTACATATTTATATTAACATTATCAGTGTAGTACAAATTAGATGTCGTGAGCCCAGTAATATACATTTTGGAAAGTTTTTTGTTAGCGAGTAATTAAAGTACCTAGGTAAACAAAAGATCCTTCCAGAGGAACACTTTCTTTCTTTGCTGTTAAGATAACTTGATTTAGAAGGTGGTTAAGTAAGGGGCAGACGTGAGTGTTCCATGACAAAAGAAAACAAAGGAGCAACTTTCCTCTAACTTCTGTGCTGTACTGCCAACTGTGTTTGACAGCTCTAAGAGGCATCCTTCTGCTTGGTACAAGTCATGCTAACAGTAGGTTCTGAGGCTACAGTTTTTCCCATGGTTCTACTGACTGTTCTATAGGATTTGCTGTGTATGCAGTGTGCCACTACATTATCACAGGAGTAAGTGTACAAATAATTATTTGATTGTTCAAGCATATAATTTTCTTGACAGCACCTAGAAAGAAGTCCACAGGTAAAAGACCTTTCCAAAATTCATTTCTATGTAAATTTTATTTGGGAAAAAAATTCCTTATATAAGTACTGTTCTCTTGATACCACATTGTCTGCAGAATTGTGGTCATAAATAAGTGATCATGTGCTATAAGAAGAGATTTTTTATGTAAAAGAAAACCCAAAAGCTTATATTGAGAAATACTGTTTTTCAGTTGTAAGGGTTGCAGATGACGTGTTTCATCATAAATAAATGAATGAATGAATAAATAAATAAATAAGAACTGGGGAGAAAATAAAAGGATAAGGTGATTGTATATCTGCATATTGCAATCTACTCCACATTGGGAGACTCAAATGGCCTGTAGAGCATATGAAGACGTTTCATATTAATGGACTACTTTATTAAAGTGCAGTACGGTTGAAAGCCACAGAATAGCAACGTTCTGTCAGATACACAGTCGTTTATGGATGCCTGATAATGCTGGAGGGCAGAGGATTTTAGCCAAGATGCATTTTATTTGACTGCAGTCATATTAGTGTCCGTACTAGGATGCGTTGTACACGTTTCCATATATGTTGTTTTGCTAGAGAACACATCATGTTCTGGTTTACAGACATTGCTTGACTGATATTTTTTTTTAACTGCTTCTAGGTATGTTGTAATGGGATTCTGCATGACAATAAACCTGGCTTCCAGTGCTGTGAGGACAAGTACATTCCATTTATTCTTAATTCACCAGGGGTTTGCTGTGGTGGTCAGATACACGCTGTGCAACCGAAACACCAGTGCTGTGGTGGTTATTACACTAGGGTATTAGTAGGTAAGAGACAACTCTTTTCAAGTGCTTGAAAGAAACAAAACAACGAAGTTGATATATCTGTTAAACCAAGGAGAATGAAAACATAACAATAAATGTGGAATTTATCAAGATTTCTAGATGGTTTTGAGACATGCTAAGTGGGATAAGCAAAGAAAATTGAACTGACTTTGTCTTCTAAACACAGTACACACTGTTTATACAAGAAAGGCATAATTGATGAAACCTGATGATTGGGTCATTTCCCAGAGAACTAATTTATGCCAAACTATACTTAATTGCAGTAAGTGCTGCATAATGGGGAGGGCAGCTCTGCTTAATAGGAACACCATCAGGCAATTTAGTGGTGCGGTTTAGTTCTCTGCTTGGCTTGACCCCATGTGATTTTCCCTAGCCATTTCTTTAGTGGAACTATTGTTAGCAGTTGGGGTTGATATTAAGGATTACGTCACTTCTACTTGATTCTGCATTGTCTACTCTTTGTTCCTATCAGTGTTACAGAGTACACATCCTATATGTATTATCTTGGATGGAAATTTATCCTTTTCTTAAGGCTGATCATACTCTTATTCTCAGAAGTGTTTGGGAACTTTGCCAAAACTGTCCTATCATCCAGAGTGTGGTTTTCCAGTTTGTTGGTGGGTTTTTGACAGGGAGAGGGGAGGAAAGAGGAGGAGGAGAGCCCTAGCCCTTTCAGGGGGCAGTGTTCAGAGCATATATCTCTTTGTAGGCAATTGTCAGGTCAGGAGTTAAAATGCTTCCATTACTCATGAGCTGGCACACATTCCCAAGGCTCAGAAATGCTTGAATTTTTGCCAATGCATTCAGCACATCCCAAGTTCCGATCCTTTGAAAAGTAATTCATATATCACAATATTAGAATGCCTTCCATGATGTCATCAGAAAAATGCTATCACATGGAAGAACCAGAGCAGAGTCTTTTGCTGGCCTCATTAATCTCAATGCACTGAAACAGGGAGATTATACTGTGACCTCTGTCCCCATCCAGTGGTCTATGTTCACTAGCTTAATGTTGTTTACATCAAGAAACAAAAGCACAGTGAAACAAAATGTCTGATGTCTGAAAGTAGTTCTTGTTCAGTCAGCAGTCCAACAAGCATGAAACTGTGAATGTTTGAACATGATTTTAAACATTTTTTTCCTAAGTATACGTGCTGCATTCTCTTTTTCCATACTCTAAAGGGCAGCAACACGAACAATGCTGGTCACTTTTTTCTTTTTTATTTTTATAAATATGCTAATAACCTCAAGCTAAATGTTAATGTGGGTCATTCTTTGATAAGGATAACAATTAACTGGTAAGACTGCATGGTAGTTTTCAGAGAGAGAACATTTTCAAGCCTAGCTTGGAATGGATCCCATTTTGAGAGGTTAATGAGAAGGTTACTGATCCTTTGTGTCTTATGTCTAATAGTTCTTTTAAAAAAAAACCAGTTTTATTTCCAATAGATGTAAGCTACATTCTGTGTTTTAATACTTTCTCTGTGTAGCAACTAAATTAGATTCTGAGGAATGCAGGAAAATATGATGAAGTATCTAAACAAATTATATTTATTATACTCTAAAAATTTGTTGTCATCTTTTTTGTTTAGTATTGACTTTATTTGATAAAGTTATTTATACAGGAAACTCTCTAAGCATACATATTTCCCAGATGTTGTTTGGCCAGCTTGATAGCTCTAGATGTGCTGAAACACAGTGAGCTGAAAGCATGAGAATTACAAATTAGGGAGGCAGGAATCTCAGTTTCTGAAACAGTAGTGCACAAAGAAGTCCAAACATCCATCCCAGTACTAAGATGGGAGGAGAGATTCTTAAAGTAGAGCAGAGCAAATAATACTACTGCAACTGGGGCACCTCTTCATCAAGGAATGTGAAGGGGGAAGGAAAACAAGGTTCTCCCTCACCTGTTTCCATTGTATCACATGTTTATTTCTGACAAAAGCTGCATTGAGTTTAGGACTCTCGTCTGTAATTCCCAACCTTTCAGAAGAAAAGAACTTCAGATATTACTTTCAATGAGAAAAACTGGTTTTAAAAATCAAAACACATTTTCTGTACTAACAATCAGGAATCCAAATACTTTCATCACCTCTATTACCTGTCTTTGATAACAGGAAAAAAAACCTACTCCTTCCATATGACATTTGAGCTACAGAAAACATTGCAACATGGAAAGATAATATAAAAATATAACTTTTAGAACACTGGATCTAATTAAGTGCAGACATTAGTGAATGAAAAATTATTGCCATTCAACATAATATTTGTATCTGTCATAGCAATATCTACTCCATTGATAGTACACAGTTAATCACAGCCAAGCCCACCCCACCATTATAGTGTCAGTCTCATTGGAAGCCTTATCCTAAGGCCTTTTCGTGCAAAAGCTGGTGCTTTGGCTTAAGCAGCATCCAGTACAACTGATCGTGATGGTGGTATTTAATTTTTAAAGTGAGTTTAATCCTTAAGTTCTTAAGGAGATAAAGTCCTGAGCAGCACTGAAAAACTCTTTCAGCAATGTGAATCAGTCCTTCAAAACAAGTTTGGAATGATTTTGGAGGAGGCAAAGAATTTTTTTGCTGAGAATAAGTCAGCTTACTGTTCTGTTAATCGTAGGAAGAACAAACTCTCTTTACTATGTAGCTGCCTCTAATTAAAGGTTTTCAGCTGTATAATTATCATATTTACAGAAATTATTTTTGTTACTCTTCTCAATTTGTCTCTGCCGTGCTTGGATTTTGCTATCTTACAGACTCTTTGCCCTGAATTCATTAATGTATGTTTCTTTAATTATTATTGCAAACGAATATAATACTTTTATAGCATTCTAAAGTGCCAAGTGATTCCATGCTTTCATGCAGAACATTTTGTACATGAAGCTACTACAGTGTGAAACCAGACTTGTTGCTATCAGATGAAGGCCTCTCAGGGATTTCAAGAGCTATAAATGCATAAAATCTTTAATTGCATTCTTAAATTGACAGGAGAAGTATGTTGCCCCAATGAGGAGCAAAACAGAGTTTCAGTTGGAATTGGTGACTCTTGCTGCCAGGGAATCCCTTACTCCATATCAGGCAATCAAATCTGCTGTGGTGGATCCCTCCACGACAGTTTCAATCAGCAGTGCTGTGGTGGAGAAGTCATAAGCATGGACTTGGTCTGTTGTGGTGATGAAGAAGAGGGGACTGCACACAGACCGATCACAGGTAAGTGATAAGTTTTCAAGAGAAAAGGGTCTTAATCTTTCTAAATCTCTTGTGACGCTAAGCATTCAGCAGGGACACTCCCAGAATTAAGGTGTGTGTGCCAATTTGTTAAATCTGTTGCCCTTTATTCTGATAGACTGCAAAATGGTAAGCTCTAAATAACCCTTCTTAGCCTTTGTCCAAAAGCTGTGAGGGCTGGAGACACCAGAAAGTTCAAAAGCAGTATATGATATTTCATTATTCCAGTGAGGAAATAGGAGCAGTCCCCTTTCAATGAGTAGAGGAGAGGTTGGACTTGGCTTCCTTGTGCTGCAGTGCATCCCAGTGCAGGGATTTTCCATTTGCTCTGGAGATGTGGGGTTAGTCACCTAGAAATCAAAGATTATGATGCTATCTGCTTGGTGGTCTATGTCCCCCACTTGTGCAATTCCGTGGGAGTAAATCTGCTGCATTTTAAAATGAACAAATCCCTAGCACTTGTTGTCACGTGTTCAGCTGGCGTATCCCATTAGTCTCTTGCACACCATAGGAAATTACTCCATGGCTCAGAGGTACAGTCTGAACCCTGTTTCCTCTTAAAGCACTCTGTGACTAGCTGGTGACAGAGATTGGAGGTATTATTACAAACCCTCTTCAGGTATTTTCATATGTCTTTTCTTTCCACAGTTATTAGACAAATTGTATATCATCTTCCTTAGGCTTTCTCCGCCTGACAAAAAGACTTCAGAAACAATTGCAGTCTCAAAGGGGAACCCGATTTCAGAACACGGAAATAATGAAGGTTTAGTACCCAGTTCTGCTTGGTGTACAAAGATGAGTGATGCAGTGCTTTCACCATATGCGTGCCAGTTTGAACCTCTAGTTGTACAACTAAGGATCTTAATGTATAATGAAGAATACAAATCTGAAGGTTGAACTCCTTTCCCAAAAAATGAGCTCTGTCTTCAGCTTGTTTTTTGTATTCATGGGATCCTTCAGCTGCTGTGGTATTCAAAGCACCCTAGTTCTGTGATGGCTGTCAGGAAGGGCTGGTCAGAAGAGGCATCTCAACACTTTATACAGCTTCTATACTACCCCTCCTTTCTGGTGGTGACTCGTGGAGTGTTTGCTGTGAACAGCACTGCTTGCATGATTTTAGCTCCCCCTCACTGTGATCCCTAATTGTGCCTGATCTACAGTGCAGGGCTCACAATATCAGCTCTGAACAAGGCCCTCTTGCATAGCCACGCATTGTGTGGCTGCCACAAGACGGGGCTGGCTCATAAAACATCTCTTTATGTACTTTATTACTTAAACTCTTTTATTTGCCTGCAGGAGCCCTTTAACAAAATCACATTGAATTGACTTTCTCACACCAAATCAAATCTCCCTGGTCCCAGTTCAGTTGTCTTTGTCAATATGTATTTTATAAATGGAGTGAATTAACAGATGCTGTTGGAACAGAACTGCTGGGGTAGCGTTTATGTTTTTACTGCTCTCTCTGGGCAGATGAGTTGTGTAGGAGTGTAATACAGGTATCTTGGGATGAAAGTTATGTTCTTCATTTCAGTATATATGTATTCTTAACAGTATTTTCCCTTAAATATATTTATTTAAAAAACCTTTATACCTCTCTTTTTAAAATGTGTTTAGCCTATAGCGTTCTATCATTTACACCATTTTTCTTGAGAATGGGTCAGGATGCCATTTTTTTGGCTATTAAAAAAGGAAACAGTGGCTTTTTCATCGTTCACAGGTTTTCTGTGAGGACTTTATGCTGTGAGCCACCATATAGCTGAACACAAATACAGATTTGAAAGATGTATTAGTGCCATAGTTGAAAAGAGATCATATTCTTTTGCATTAAGCATAGAATAGATTGTGGTTTCTTATCGTATCGTATACATCACGCTCAATAGGTTTCTGCTTAATTTCTTACAGTAATTCAGCCTTGCTAAATACATCATGAAAATGCACAAGCCAGGCACAAAAATCTACCTGCTCCCTGTCCCTATTATTATAATAATTCTAATGGAAAAAATACTCTCACATAAAAACATAATTTACTTATAATTGACAAATGAATAAGTAGATTTTTCCAAGAATATAGTAATTGGAAAGCTGATCCCATTGTCCAGAAGGGGAAAAGTTAACAAGGGTGGCTTTATGCAAAAGCTGAAATGCTTTTGAAGCTCTGTTTTGTAGTTGGCAATGAATGCCACAGTTAAAAATATAGTGACAATTTAAAGCTTTTGTTTTGGAGTTTTAGTTCCTCTAAAAAAAACATAGAAGAAAAACATGATCACCAGAAGTGCAAGCCTTGTCCACAGCCTTATTGTTGCATGACCAGTTCGAAAGTGGCATGTTTCTGCAGAACCTAAATCCAGGTTTGTAATGAATGTTGGCTTAAAGGTAGAAAATTTTTGTTTGCCATTATATACCTTTTTCAGAGAGTCTGTCCTGCAGAAACAGATTTTTTTTTCCATCTCACATGA